>JBBPBP010000479.1:5097-17499 GCA_037974735.1 Cicer chorassanicum
GGAGGACGAAAATTACCTAAATGTTCAACCAATGACACAAATGTACTTATTGGATGCACAAGATTGGTTAAAAACCCTAATTGGACGAGAATAAGCCTTGGGAGGACGAAAATGACCTAAATGTTCAACCAATGAAACAAAATCACTTATTGGATGCACAAGATTGGTTAAAAACCCTAATTGGACGAGAATAAGCCTAGGGAAGACGAAAATGACCTAAATGTGCAACCAATGACACAAATGTACTTATTGGATGCACAAGATTGGTTAAAAACCCTAATTGGTCGAGAATAAGCCTTGGGAGGACGAAAATGACCTAAATGTTCAACCAATGAAACAAAATCACTTATTGGATGCACAAGATTGGTTAAAAACCCTAATTGGACGAGAATAAGCCTAGGGAAGACGAAAATGACCTAAATGTTCAACCAATGACACAAATGTACTTATTGGATGCACAAGATTGGTTAAAAACCCTAATTGGATGAGAATAAGCCTAGGGAGAACGAAAAATACCTAAATGTTCAACCAATGACACAAAATCATTTATTGGATGCACAAGATTGGTTAAAACCATTAATTGTACGAGAATAAACCTTGGGAGGACGAAAATGACCTAAATGTTCAACCAATGACACAAATGTACTTATTGGATGCACAAGATTGGTTAAAAACCCTAATTGGACGAGAATAAGCCTTGGGAGGACAAAAATGACCTAAATGTTCAAACAATGACACAAAATCACTTATTGGATGCACAAGATTGGTTCAAAACCCTAATTGGACGAGAATAAGCCTTGGGAGGACGAAAATGACCTAAATGTTCAAACAATGACACAAATGTACTGATTGGATGCACAAGATTGGTTAAAAACCCTAATTGGACGAGAATAAGCCTTGGGAGGACGAAAATGACCTAAATGTTCAACCAATGACACAAATGTACTTATTGGATGCACAAGATTGGTTAAAAACCCTAATTGGACGAGAATAACCCTTGGGAGGACGAAAATGACCTAAATGTTCAACCAATGACACAAGATTGGTTAAAAACCCTAATTGGACGAGAATAAGCCTTGGGAGGACGAAAATGACCTAAATGTTCAACCAATGACACAAAATCACTTATTGGATGCACAAGATTGGTTAAAAACCCTAATTGGACGAGAATAAGCCTTTGAAGGACGAAAATGACCGAAATGTTCAACCAATGACACAAATATACTTATTGGATGCGCAAGATTGGTTAAAAACCCTAATTGGACGAGAATAAGCCTTGGGAGGACGAAAATGACCTAAATGTTCAACCAATGACACAAAATCACTTATTGGATGCACAAGATTGGTTAAAAACCCTAATTGGACGAGAATAAGCCTAGGGAAGACGAAAATGACCTAAATGTTCAAACAATAACACAAATGTACTGATTGGATGCACAAGATTGGTTAAAAAAGCCTAATTGGACGATACTAAGCATTGGGAGGACGAAAATGACTTAAATGTTCAACCAATGACACAAAATCACTTATTGGATGCACAAGATTGGTTCAAAACCCTAATTGGACGAGAATAAGCCTTGGGAGGACGAAAATGACCTAAATGTTCAACCAATGAAACAAAATCACTTATTGGATGCACAAGATTGGTTAAAAACCCTAATTGGACGAGAATAAGCCTTGGGAGGACGAAAATGACCTAAATGTTCAACCAATGACACAAATGTACTTATTGGATGCAAAAGATTGGTTAAAACCCCAAATTGGACGAGAATAAGCCCTGTGAGGACGAAAATGACATAAATGTTCAACCAATGACACAAATGTACATATTGGATGCACAAGATTGGTTAAAAACCCTAATTGGACGAGAATAAGCCTTGGGAAAACGAAAATGACCTAAATGTTCAACCAATGACACAAATGTACTTATTGGATGCACAAGATTGGTTAAAAACCCTAATTGGACGAGAATAAGCCTTGGGAGGACGAAAATGACCTAAATGTTCAACCAATGAAACAAAATCACTTATTGGATGCACAAGATTGGTAAAAAACCCTAATTGGACGAGAATAAGCCTTGGGAGGACGAAAATGACCTAAATGTTCAACCAATGACACAAATGTACTTATTGGATGCAAAAGATTGGTTAAAACCCCAAATTGGACGAGAATAAGCCTCGTGAGGACGAAAATGACATAAATGTTCAACCAATGACACAAATGTACATATTGGATGCACAAGATTGGTTAAAAACCCTAATTGGACGAGAATAAGCCTTGGGAAAACGAAAATGACCTAAATGTTCAACCAATGACACAAATGTACTTATTGGATGCACAAGATTGGTTAAAAACCCTAATTGGACGAGAATAAGCCTTGGGAGGACGAAAATGACCTAAATGTTCAACCAATGACACAATGTACTTATTGGATGCACAAGATTGGTTAAAAACCCTAATTGGACGAGAATAAGCCTTGGGAGGACGAAAATGACCTAAATGTTCAACCAATGACACAAATGTACTTATTGGATGCACAAGATTGGTTAAAAACCCTATTTGGACGAGAATAAGCCTTGGGAGGACGAAAATGACCTAAATGTTCAACCAAATGACGAAAAATCACTTATTGGATGCACAAGATTGGTTAAACACCCTAATTGGATTGGACGAGAATAAGCCTAGTGAGGACGAAAATGAGCTAAATGTTTAACCAATGACCCAAAATCACTTATTAGATGCAAAAGATTGGTTAAAAACCCTAATTAGACCAGAATAAGCATTGGGAGGACGAAAATGACCTAAATGTTCAACCAATGACACAAATGTACTTATTAGATGCACAAGATTGGTTAAAAACCCTATTTGGACGAGAATAAGCCTTGGGAGGACGAAAATGACCTAAATATTCAACCAAATGACAAAAAATCACTTATTGGATGCACAAGATTGGTTAAAAACCCTAATTGGACGAGAATAAGCCTTGGGAGGACGAAAATGACCTAAATGTTCAACCAATGACACAAAATCACTTATTGGATGCACAAGATTGGTTAAAAACCCTAATTGGACGAGAATAAGCCTTGGGAGGACGAAAATGATCTAAATGTTCAACCAATGACACAAATATTATTATTGGATGCACAAGATTGGTTAAAAACCCTAATTGGACGAGAATAAGCCTTGGGAGGACGAAAATGACCTAAATGTTCAACCAATGACACAAAATCACTTATTGGATGCACAAGATTGGTTAAAAACCCTAATTGGACGAGAATAAGCCTTGGGAGGACGAAAATGACCTAAATGTTCAACCAATAACACAAAATCACTTATTGGATGCAAGTGATTGGTTAAAAACCCTAATTAGACGAGAATAAGCCTTGGGAGCACGAAAATGACCTAAATGTTCAACCAATGATACAAAATCACTTATTGGATGCACAAGATTGGTTAAAAACCCTAATTGGACGAGAATAAGCCTTGGGAGGACGAAAATGACCTAAATGTTCAACCAATGACACAAATGTACTTATTGGATGCAAAAGATTGGTTAAAACCCCTATTTGGACGCGAATAAGCCTTGGGAGGACGAAAATGACCTAAATGTTCAACCAATGACACAAATGTACTTATTGGATTCACAAGATTGGTTAAAAACCCTAATTGGACGAGAATAAGCGTTGGGAGGATGAAAATGACCTAAATGTTCAACCAATGAAACAAAATCACTTATTGGATGCACAAGATTGGTTAAAAACCCTAATTGGACGAGAATAAGCCTAGGGAAGACGAAAATGACCTAAATGTTCAACCGATGACACAAATGTACTTATTGGATGCAAAAGATTGGTTAAAACCCTTAATTGGACGAGAATAAGCCTTAGGAGGACGAAAATGAACTAAATGTTCAACCAATGACACAAATGTACTTATTGGATGCACAAGATTGGTTAAAAACCCTAATTGGATGAAAATAACCCTAGGGAGATTGAAAATTACCTAAATGTTCAACCAATGACACAAAATCACTTATTGGATGCCCAAGATTGGTTAAAACCATTAATTGTACGAGAATAAGCCTTGGGAGGACGAAAATGACCTAAATGTTCAACCAATGACACAAAATCACTTATTGGATGCACAAGATTGGTTAAAAACCCTAATTGGACGAGAATAAGCATTGGGAGGACGAAAATGACCTAAATGTTCAAACAATAACACAAAATCACTTATTGGATTCACAAGATTGGTTCAAAACCATAATTGGACAAGAATTAGCCTAGGGAGGACGAAAATGACCTAAATGTTCAACCAATGACACAAAATCACTTATTGTATGCACAAGATTGGTTAAAAACCCTAATTGGACGAGAATAAGCCTAGGGAGGACGAAAATGACCTAAATGTTCAACCAATGACACAAAATCACTTATTGGATGCACAAGATTGGTTCAAAACCCTAATTGGACGAGAATAAGCCTAGGGAGGACGAAAATTACCTAAATGTTCAACCAATGACACAAAATCACTTATTGGATGCACAAGATTGGTTAAAAACCCTAATTGGACGAGAATAAGCCTAGGGAGGACGAAAATGACCTAAATGTTCAACCTATGACACAAATGTATTTATTGGATGCAGAAGATTGGTTAAAAACCCTAATTGGACGAGAATAAGCCTTGGGAGGACGAAAAATGACGTAAATGTTCAACCAATGAAACAAAATCACTTATTGGATGCACAAGATTGGTTAAAAACCCTTATTGGACGAGTATAAGCCTTGGGAGGACGAAAATGACCTAAATGTTCAACCAATGACACAAATGTACTTATTGGATGTACAAGATTGGTTAAAAACCCAAATTGGACGAGAATAAGCCTTGGGAGCACGAAAATGACCTAAATGTTCAAACAATGACACAAATGTACTGATTGGATGCACAAGATTGGTTAAAAAGCCTAATTGGACGAGACTAAGCATTGGGAGGACGAAAATGACCTAAATGTTCAACCAATGAAACAAAATCACTTATTGGATGCACAAGATTGGTTAAAAACCCTAATTGGACGAGAATAAGCCTTGGGAGGACGAAAATGACCTAAATGTTCAACCAATGACACAAATGTACTTATTGGATGCACAAGATTGGTTAAAAACCCTAATTGGACGAGAATAAGCCTTGGGAGGACGAAAATGACCTAAATGTTCAACCAATGACACAAAATCACTTATTGGATGCACAAGATTGGTTAAAAACCCTAATTGGACGAGAATAAGCCTTGGGAGGATGAAAATGACCTAAATGTTCAACCAATGAAACAAAATCACTTATTGGAAGCACAAGATTGGTTAAAAACCCTAATTGGACGAGAATAAGCCTTGGGAGGACGAAAATGACCTAAATGTTCAACCAATGACACAAATGTACTTATTGGATGCACAAGATTGGTTAAAAACCCTAATTGGACGAGAATAAGCCTTGGGAGGACGAAAATGACCTAAATGTTCAACCAATGAAACAAAATCACTTATTGGATGCACAAGATTGGTTAAAAACCCTAATTGGACGAGAATAAGCCTTGGGAGGACGAAAATGACCCAAATGTTAAACCAATGACACAAATGTACTTATTGGATGCACAAGATTGGTTAAAAACCCTAATTGAATGAGAATAAGCCTTAGGAGGACGAAAATGACCTAAATGTTCAACCAATGACACAAATATACTTATTGGATGCACAAGATTGGTTAAAAACCCTAATTGGACGAGAATAAGCCTTGGGAGGACGAAAATGACCTAAATGTTCAACCAATGACACAAATGTACTTATTGGATGCAGAAGATTGGTTAAAAACCCTAATTGGACGAGAATAAGCCTTGGGAGGATGAAAATGACGTAAATGTTCAACCAATGACACAAAATCACTTATTGGATGCACAAGATTGGTTAAAAACCCTTATTGGACGAGTATAAGCCTTGGGAGGACGAAAAGGACCTAAATGTTCAACCAATGACACAAATGTACTGATTGGATGCACAAGATTGGTTAAAAACCCAAATTGGACGAGAATAAGCCTTGGGAGCACGAAAATGACCTAAATGTTCAAACAATGACACAAATGTACTGATTGGATGCACAAGATTGGTTAAAAAGCCTAATTGGACGAGAATAAGCCTTGGGAAAACGAAAATGACCTAAATGTTCAACCAATGACACAAATGTACTTATTGGATGCACAAGATTGGTTAAAAACCCTAATTGTACGAGAATAAGCCTTGGGAGGACGAAAATGACCTAAATGTTCAACCAATGACACAAATGAACTTATTGGATGCACAATATTGGTTAAAAACCCTAATTGGACGAGAATAAGTCTTGGGAGGACGAAAATGACCTAAATATTCAAACAATGACACAAAATCACTTATTGGATGCACAAGATTGGTTAAAAACCCTAATTGGACGAGAATAAGCCTTGGGAGGACGAAAATGACCTAAATGTTCAACCAATGACACAAAATCACTTATTGGATGCACAAGATTGGTTAAAAACCCTAATTGGACGAGAATAAGCATTGGGAGGACGAAAATGTTCAAACAATAACACAAAATCACTTATTGGATTCACAAGATTGGTTCAAAACCATAATTGGACGAGAATAAGCCTAGGGAGGACGAAAATGACCTAAATGTTCAACCAATGACACAAAATCACTTATTGGATGCACAAGATTGGTTCAAAACCCTAATTGGACGAGAATAAGCCTAGGGAGGACGAAAATTACCTAAATGTTCAACCAATGACACAAAATCACTTATTGGATGTACAAGATTGGTTAAAAACCCTAATTGGACGAGAATAAGCCTAGGGAGGACGAAAATGACCTAAATGTTCAACCAATGACACAAAATCACTTATTAGATGCACAAGATTGGTTAAAAACCCTAATTGGACGAGAATAAGCCTTGGGAGGATGAAAAATTACCTAAATGTTCAACCAATGACACAAATGTACTTATTGGATGCACAAGATTGGTTAAAAACCCTAATTGGACGAGAATAAGCCTTGGGAGGACGAAAATGACCTAAATGTTCAACCAATGACACAAAATCACTTATTGGATGCACAAGATTGGTTAAAAACCCTAATTGGACGAGAATAAGCATTGGGAGGACGAAAATGACCTAAATGTTGAACCAATGACACAAATGTACTTATTGGATGCACAAGATTGGTTAAAAACCCTAATTGGACGAGAGTAAGCCTTGGGAGGACGAAAATAACATAAATGTTCAAACAATGACACAAAATCACTTATTGGATGCACAAGATTGGTTAAAAACCCTAATTGGACGAGAATAAGCATTGGGAGGACGAAAATGACCTAAATGTTCAACCAATGACACAAAATCACTTATTGGATGCACAAGATTGGTTAAAATTCCTAATTGGACGAGAATAAGCATTGGGAGGACGAAAATGACCTAAATGTTCAACCAATGACACAAAATCACTTATTGGATGCACAAGATTGGTTAAAAACCCTAATTGGACGAGAATAAGCCTTGGGAGGACGAAAATGACCTAAATGTTCAACCAATGACACAAAATCACTTATTGGATGCACAAGATTGGTTAAAAACCCTAATTGGACCATAATAAGCCTTGGGAGGACGAAAATGACCTAAATGTTCAACCAATGACACAAATGTACTTATTGGATGCCCAAGATTTGTTAAAAACCCTAATTGGACGATAATAAGCCTTGGGAGGACGAAAATGACCTAAATGTTCAACCAATGACACAAAATCACTTATTGGATGCACAAGATTGGTTAAAAACCCTAATTGGACAAGAATAAGCCTTGGGAGGACGAAAATGACCTAAATGTTCAACCAATGACACAAATGTACTTATTGGATGCACAAGATTTTTTAAAAACCCTAATTGGACGAGAATAAGCCTTGGGAGGACGAAAATGACCTAAATGTTCAACCAATGACACAAAATCACTTATTGGATGCACAAGATTGGTTAAAAACCCTAATTGGACGAGAATAAGCCTTGGGAGGACAAAAATGACTTAAATGTTCAACCAATGACACAAATGTACTTATTGGATGCACAAGATTGGTTAAAAACCCTAATTGGACGAGAATAAGCCTTGGGAGGACGAAAATGACCTAAATGTTCAACCAATGACACAAAATCACTTATTGGATGCACAAGATTGGTTAAAAACCCTAATTGGACGAGAATAAGCCTTGGGAGGACGAAAATGACCTAAATGTTCAACCAATGACACAAAATCACTTATTGGATGCACAAGATTGGTTAAAAACCCTAATTGGACGAGAATAAGCCTAGGGAGGACGCAAATGACCTAAATGTTCAACCAATGACACAAATGTACTTATTGGATGCACAAGATTGGTTAAAAACCCTAATTGGACGAGAATAAGCCTTGGGAGGACGAAAATGACCTAAATGTTCAACCAACGACACAAAACCACTTATTGGATGCACAAGATTGGTTAAAAACCCTAATTGGACGAGAATAAGCCTTGGGAGGACGAAAATGACCTAAATGTTCAACCAATGACACAAAATCACTTATTGGATGCACAAGATTGGTTAAAAACCCTAATTGGACGAGAATAAGCCTAGGGAGAAAGAAAATGACCTAAATGTTCAACCAATGACACAAATGTACTTATTGGATGCACAAGATTGGTTAAAAACCCTAATTGGACGAGAATAAGCCTTGGGAGGACGAAAATGACCTAAATGTTCAACCAATGACACAAAATCATTTATTGGATGCAAAAGATTGGTTAAAAACCCTAATTGGACGAGAATAAGCCTTAGGATGAAAAAAGTGACCTAAATCTTCAACCAATGACACAAATGTACTTATTGGATGCACAAGATTGGTTAAAAACCCTAATTGGACGAGAATAAGCCTTGGGAGGACGAAAATGACCTAAATGTTCAACCAATGACACAAAATCACTTATTGGATGCACAAGATTGGTTAAAAACCCTAATTGAACGAGAATAAGCCTTGGGAGGACGAAAATGACCTAAATGTTCAACCAATGACACAAATGTACTTATTGGATGCACAAGATTTGTTAAAAACCCTTATTGGACGAGAATAAGGCTTGGGAGGACGAAAATGACATAAATGTTCAAACAATGACACAAAATCACTTATTGGATGCACAAGATTGGTTAAAAACCCTAATTGGACGAGAATAAGCCTAGGGAGGACGACAATGACCTAAGTGTTCAACCAAGGACACAAAATCACTTATTGGATGCACAAGATTGGTTAAAAACCCTAATTGGACGAGAATAAGCCTTGGGAGGACGAAAATGACCTAAATGTTCAACCAATGACACAAAATCACTTATTGGATGCACAAGATTGGTTAAAAACCCTAATTGGACGAGAATAAGCATTGGGAGGATGAAAATGACCTAAATCTTCAACCAATGACACAAATGTACTTATTGGATGCACAAGATTGGTTTAAACCCTAATTGGACGAGAATAAGCATTGGGAGGACGAAAACGACCTAAATGTTCAACCAATGACACAAATGTACTTATTGGATGCACAAGATTGGTTAAAACCCCTAATTGGACGAGAATAAGCCTAGGGAGGACGAAAATGACCTAAATGTTCAACCAATGACACAAAATCACTTATTTGATGCACAAGATTGGTTAAAAACCCTAATTGGACGAGAATAAGCCTTGGGAGGACGAAAATGACCTAAATGTTCAACCAATGACACAAATCACTTATGGGATGCACAAGATTGGTTAAAAACCCTAATTGGACGAGAATAAGCCTAGGGAGGCCGTAAACGACCTAAATGTTCAACGTATGGCACAAAATCACTTATTGGATGCACAAGATTGGTTAAAAACCCTAATTGGACGAGAATAAGCCTAGGGAGGACGAAAATGACCTAAATGTTCAACCAATGACACAAAATCACTTATTGGATGCACAAGATTGGTTAAAACCCCTAATTGGACGAGAATAAGCCTTGGGATGACGAAAATGACCTAAATGTTCAACCAATGACACAAAATCACTTATTGGATACACAAGATTGGTTAAAAACCCTAATTGGACGAGAATAAGCCTAGGGAGGACGAAAAGACCTAAATGTTCAACCAATGACACAAATGTACTTATTGGATGCACAAGATTGGTTAAAAACCCTAATTGGACGAGAATAAGCCTTGGGAGGACGAAAATGACCTAAATGTTCAACCAATGACACAAAATCACTTATTGGATGCACAAGATTGGTTAAAAACCCTAATTGGACGAGAATAAGCCTTGGGAGGACGAAAATGACCTAAATGTTCAACCAATAACACAAAATCACTTATTGGATGCAAGTGATTGGTTAAAAACCCTAATTAGACGAGAATAAGCCTTGGGAGCACGAAAATGACCTAAATGTTCAACCAATGATACAAAATCACTTATTGGATGCACAAGATTGGTTAAAAACCCTAATTGGACGAGAATAAGCCTTGGGAGGACGAAAATGACCTAAATGTTCAACCAATGACACAAATGTACTTATTGGATGCAAAAGATTGGTTAAAACCCCTATTTGGACGCGAATAAGCCTTGGGAGGACGAAAATGACCTAAATGTTCAACCAATGACACAAATGTACTTATTGGATTCACAAGATTGGTTAAAAACCCTAATTGGACGAGAATAAGCGTTGGGAGGATGAAAATGACCTAAATGTTCAACCAATGAAACAAAATCACTTATTGGATGCACAAGATTGGTTAAAAACCCTAATTGGACGAGAATAAGCCTAGGGAGGACGAAAATGACCTAAATGTTCAACCAATGACACAAATGTATTTATTGGATGCAGAAGATTGGTTAAAAACCCTAATTGGACGAGAATAAGCCTTGGGAGGATGAAAATGACGTAAATGTTCAACCAATGACACAAAATCACTTATTGGATGCACAAGATTGGTTAAAAACCCTTATTGGACGAGTATAAGCCTTGGGAGGACGAAAAGGACCTAAATGTTCAACCAATGACACAAATGTACTTATTGGATGCACAAGATTGGTTAAAAACCCTAATTGGACGAGAATAAGCCTTGGGATGACGAAAATGACCTAAATGTTCAACCAATGACACAAATGTACTTATTGGATGCACAAGATTGGTTAAAAACCCAAATTGGACGAGAATAAGCCTTGGGAGCACGAAAATGACCTAAATGTTCAAACAATGACACAAATGTACTGATTGGATGCACAAGATTGGTTAAAAAGCCTAATTGGACGAGAATAAGCCATGGGAAAACGAAAATGACCTAAATGTTCAACCAATGACACAAATGTACTTATTGGATGCACAAGATTGGTTAAAAACCCTAATTGGACGAGAATAAGCCTTGGGAGGACGAAAATGACCTAAATGTTCAACCAATGACACAAATGTACTTATTGGATGCAAAAGATGTGTTAAAACCCCTAATTGGACGAGAATAAGCCTTGGGAGGACGAAAATGGCCTAAATGTTCAACCAATGACACAAATGTACTTATTGGATGCACAAGATTGGTTAAAAACCTTAATTGGACGAGAATAAGCCTTGGGAGGACGAAAATGACCTAAATGTTCAACCAATGAAACAAAATCACTTATTGGATGCACAAGATTGGTTAAAAACCCTAATTGGACGAGAATAAGCCTAGGGAAGACGAAAATGACCTAAATGTTCAACCAATGACACAAATGTACTTATTGGATGCACAAGATTGGTTAACAACCCTAATTGGATGAGAATAAGCCTAGGGAGAACGAAAATTACCTAAATGTTCAACCAATGACACAAAATCATTTATTGGATGCACAAGATTGGTTAAAACCATTAATTGTACGAGAATAAGCCTTGGGAGGACGAAAATGACCTAAATGTTCAACCAATGACACAAATGTACTTATTGGATGCACAAGATTGGTTAAAAACCCTAATTGGACGAGAATAAGCCTTGGGAGGACAAAAATGACCTAAAGGTTCAAACAATGACACAAAATCACATATTGGATGCACAAGATTGGTTCAAAACCCTAATTGGACGAGAATAAGCCTTGGGAGGACGAAAATGACCTAAATGTTCAAACAATGACACAAATGTAATGATTGGATTCACAAGATTGGTTAAAAACCCTAATTGGACGAGAATAAGCCTAGGGAGGACGAATATGACCTAAATGTTCAACCAATGACACAAAATCACTTATTGGATGCACAAGATTGGTTAAAAACCCTAATTGGACGAGAATAAGCTTTGGGAGGGCGAAAATGACCTAAATGTTC
>JBBPBP010000480.1:0-17187 GCA_037974735.1 Cicer chorassanicum
GGGAGGACGAAAATGACCTAAATGTTCAACCAATGACACAAAATCACTTATTGGATGCACAAGATTGGTTAAAAACCCTAATTGGACGAGAATAAGCATTGGGAGGACAAAAATGACCTAAATGTTCAAACAATAACACAAACTCACTTATTGGATTCACAAGATTGGTTCAAAACCATAATTGGACGAGAATAAGCCTAGGGAGGACGAAAATGACCTAAATGTTCAACCAATGACACAAAATCACTTATTGGATGCACAAGATTGGTTAAAAAGCCTAATTGGACGAGACTAAGCATTGGGAGGACGAAAATGACTTAAATGTTCAACCAATGACACAAAATCACTTATTGGATGCACAAGATTGGTTCAAAACCCTAATTGGACGAGAATTAGCCTTGGGAGGAGGAAAATGACCTAAATGTTCAACCAATGAAACAAAATCACTTATTGGATGCACAAGATTGGTTAAAAACCCTAATTGGACGAGAATAAGCCTAGGGAGGACGAAAATGACCTAAATGTTCAACCAATGACACAAATGTATTTATTGGATGCAGAAGATTGGTTAAAAACCCTAATTGGACGAGAATAAGCCTTGGGAGGATGAAAATGACGTAAATGGTTAACCAATGACACAAAATCACTTATTGGATGCACAAGATTGGTTAAAAACCCTTATTGGACGAGTATAAGCCTTGGGAGGACGAAAATGACCTAAATGTTCAACCAATGACACAAATGTACTTATTGGATGTACAAGATTGGTTAAAAACCCAAATTGGACGAGAATAAGCCTTGGGAGCACGAAAATGACCTAAATGTTCAAACAATGACACAAATGTACAGATTGGATGCACAAGATTGGTTAAAAAGCCTAATTGGACGAGACTAAGCATTGGGAGGACGAAAATGACTTAAATGTTCAACCAATGACACAAAATCACTTATTGGATGCACAAGATTGGTTCAAAACCCTAATTGGACGAGAATTAGCCTTGGGAGGACGAAAATGACCTAAATGTTCAACCAATGAAACAAAATCACTTATTGGATGCACAAGATTGGTTAAAAACCCTAATTGGACGAGAATAAGCCTTGGGAGGACGAAAATGACCTAAATGTTCAACCAATGACACAAATGTACTTATTGGATGCAAAAGATTGGTTAAAACCCCAAATTGGACGAGAATAAGCCTCGTGAGGACGAAAATGACATAAATGTTCAACCAATGACACAAATGTACATATTGGATGCACAAGATTGGTTAAAAACCCGAATTGGAGGAGAATAAGCCTTGGGAAAACGAAAATGACCTAAATGTTCAACCAATGACACAAATGTACTTATTGGATGCACAAGATTGGTTAAAAACCCTAATTGGACGAGAATAAGCCTTGGGAGGACGAAAATGACCTAAATGTTCAACCAATGAAACAAAATCACTTATTGGATGCACAAGATTGGTTAAAAACCCTAATTGGACGAGAATAAGACTAGGGAGGACGAAAATGACCTAAATGTTCAACCAATGACACAAAATCACTTATTGGATGCACAAGATTGGTTAAAAACCCTAATTGGACGAGAATAACCCTTGGGAGGACGAAAATGACCTAAATGTTCAACCAATGACACAAATGTACTTATTGGATGCACAAGATTGGATAAAAACCCTAATTGGACGAGAATAAGCCTTGGGAGGACGAAAATGACCTAAATGTTCAACCAATGACACAAAATCACTTATTGGATGCACAAGATTGGTTCAAAACCCTAATTGGACGAGAATAAGCATTGGGAAGACGAAAATGACCTAAATGTTCAAACAATAACACAAAATCACTTATTGGATTCACAAGATTGGTTCAAAACCATAATTGGACGAGAATAAGCCTAGGGAGGACGAAAATGACCTAAATGTTCAACCAATGACACAAAATCACTTATTGGATGCACAAGATTGGTTAAAAACCCTAATTGGACGAGAATAAGCCTAGGGAGGACGAAAATGACGTAAATGTTCAACCAATGACACAAAATCACTTATTGGATGCACAAGATTGGTTAAAAACCCTTATTGGACGAGTATAAGCCTTGGGAGGACGAAAATGACCTAAATGTTCAACCAATGACACAAATGTACTTATTGGATGTACAAGATTGGTTAAAAACCCAAATTGGACGAGAATAAGCCTTGGGAGCACGAAAATGACCTAAATGTTCAAACAATGACACAAATGTACTGATTGGAAGCACAAGATTGGTTAAAAAGCCTAATTGGACGAGACTAAGCATTGGGAGGACGAAAATGACTTAAATGTTCAACCAATGACACAAAATCACTTATTGGATGCACAAGATTGGTTCAAAACCCTAATTGGACGAGAATTAGCCTTGGGAGGACGAAAATGACCTAAATGTTCAACCAATGAAACAAAATCACTTATTGGATGCACAAGATTGGTTAAAAACCCTAATTGGACGAGAATAAGCCTTGGGAGGACGAAAATGACCTAAATGTTCAACCAATGACACAAATGTACTTATTGGATGCAAAAGATTGGTTAAAACCCCAAATTGGACGAGAATAAGCCTCGTGAGGACGAAAATGACATAAATGTTCAACCAATGACACAAATGTACATATTGGATGCACAAGATTGGTTAAAAACCCGAATTGG
This sequence comes from Cicer chorassanicum, assembly GCA_037974735.1. Classification (NCBI taxonomy): domain Eukaryota; kingdom Viridiplantae; phylum Streptophyta; class Magnoliopsida; order Fabales; family Fabaceae; genus Cicer; species Cicer chorassanicum. Next base: position 2,686 of record JBBPBP010000480.1, read on the forward strand.
AGGAGAATAAGCCTTGGGAAAACGAAAATGACCTAAATGTTCAACCAATGACACAAATGTACTTATTGGATGCACAAGATTGGTTAAAAACCCTAATTGGACGAGAATAAGCCTTGGGAGGACGAAAATGACCTAAATGTTCAACCAATGAAACAAAATCACTTATTGGATGCACAAGATTGGTTAAAAACCCTAATTGGACGAGAATAAGCCTTGGGAGGACGAAAATGACCTAAATGTTCAACCAATTAAACAAAATCACTTATTGGATGCACAAGATTGGTTAAAAACCCTAATTGGACGAGAATAAGCCTTGGGAGGACGAAAATGACCTAAATGTTCAACCAATGACACAAAGCCTTGGGAGGACGAAAATGACCTAAATGTTCAACCAATGACACAAAATCACTTATTGGATGCACAAGATTGGTTAAAAACCCTAATTGGACGAGAATAAGCCTTGGGAGGACGAAAATGACCTAAATGTTCAACCAATGACACAAAATCACTTATTGGATGCACAAGATTGGTTAAAAACCCTAATTGGATGAGAATAAGCTTTTGGAGGACATAAATGACCTAAATGTTCAACCAATGAAACAAATGTACTTATTGGATGCACAAGATTGTTAAAAAACCCTAATTGGACGAGAATATGCCTTGGGAGGACGAAAATGACCTAAATGTTCAACCAATGGCATAAAATCACTTATTGGATGCACAAGATTGTTAAAAATCCCTAATTGGACGAGAATAAGCCTAGGGAGGACGAAAATGACCTAAATGTTCAACCAATGACACAAAATCACTTATTGGATGCACAAGATTGGTTAAAAACCCTAATTGGACGAGAATAAGCCTTGGGAGGACGAAAATGACCTAAATGTTCAACCAATGACACAAAATTACTTATTGGATGCACAAGATTGGTTAGAAACCCTAATTGGACGAGAATAAGCCTAGGGAGGACGAAAATGACCTAAATGTTCAACCAATGACACAAAATCACTTATTGGATGCACAAGATTGGTTAAAAACCCTAATTGGACGAGAATAAGCCTTGGGAGGACGAAAATGACCTAAATGTTCAACCAATGACACAAAATCATTTATTGGATGCACGTGATTGGTTAAAAACCCTAATTGGACGAGAATAAGCATTGGGAGGACGAAAATGACCTAAATGTTCAACCAATGACACAAATGTACTAATTGGATGCACAAGATTGTTTAAAAACCCTAATTGGACGAGAATAAGCCTTGGGAGGACGAAAATGACCTAAATGTTCAACCAATGACACAAATGTACTTATTGGATGCACAAGATTGGTTAAAAACCCTAATTGGACGAGAATAAGCCTTTGGAGGACGAAAATGACCTAAATGTTCAACAAACGACACAAAATCACTTATTGGATGCACAAAATTGGTTAAAAACCCTAATTGGACGAGAATAAGCTTTGGGAGGACGAAAATGACCTAAATGTTCAACCAATGACACAAATGTACTAATGGGATGCACAAGATTGGTTAAAAACCCTAATTGGTCGAGAATAAGCCTTGGGAGGACGAAAATGACCTAAATGTTCAACCAATGACACAAAATCACTTATTGGATGCACAAGATTGGTTAAAAACCCTAATTGGACGAGAATAAGCCTTGGGAGGACGAAAATGACCTAAATGTTCAACCAATGACACAAATGTACTTATTGGATGCACAAGATTGGTTAAAACCCCTAATTGGAAGAGAATAAGCATTGGGAGGACGAAAATGACCTAAATGTTCAACCAATGACACAAAATCACTTATTGGATGCACAAGATTGGTTAAAAACCCTAATTGGACGAGAATAAGCCTTGGGAGGACGAAAATGACCTAAATGTTCAACCAATGACACAAATGTACTTATTGGATGCACAAGATTGGTTAAAAACCCTAATTGGACGAGAAAAATCCATGGGAGGACGAAAATGACCTAAATGTTCAACCAATGACACAAAATCACTTATTGGATGCACAAGATTGGTTAAAAACCCTAATTGGACGAGAATAAGCCTTGGGAGGACGAAAATGACCTAAATGTTCAACAAATGACACAAAATCACTAATTGGATGCGCAAGATTGGTTAAAAACCCTAATTGGACGAGAATAAGCATTGGGAGGACGAAAATGACCTAAATGTTCAACCAATGACACAAAATCACTTATCGGATTCAGAAGATTGGTTAAAAACCCTAATTGGACGAGAATAAGCCTTAGGAGGACGAAAATGACCTAAATGTTCAACCAATGACACAAATGTACTTATTGGATGCACAAGATTGGTTAAAAACCCTAATTGGACGAGAATAAGCCTTGGGAGGACGAAAATGACCTAAATGTTCAACCAATGACACAAAATCACTTATTGGATGCACAAGATTGGTTAAAAACCCTAATTGGACGAGAATAAGCCTTGGGAGGACGAAAATGACCTAAATGTTCAACAAATGACACAAAATCACTAATTGGATGCACAAGATTGGTTAAAAACCCTAATTGGACGAGAATAAGCCTAGGGAGGACGAAAATGACCTAAATGTTCAACCAATGACACAAAATCACTTATTGGATGCACAAGATTGGTTAAAAACCCTAATTGGACCAGAATAAGCTTTTGGAGGACGAAAATGACCTAAATGTTCAACCAATGACACAAAATCACTTATTGGATGCACAAGATTGGTTAAAAACCCTAATTGGACGAGAATAAGCCTTGGGAGGACGAAAATGACCTAAATGTTCAACCAATGACACAAAATCACTTATTGGATGCACAAGATTGGTTAAAAACCCTAATTGGACGAGAATAAGCCATTAGAGGAGGAAACTGACCTAAATGTTCAACCAATGACACAAAATCACTTATTGGATGCACAAGATTGTTTAAAAACCCTAATTGGATAAGAATAAACCTTGGGAGGACGAAAATGACCTAAATGTTCAACCAATGACACAAAATCACTTATTGGATGCACAAGATTGGTTAAAAACCCTAATTGGACGAGAATAAGCCATTGGAGGACGAAAATGACCTAAATGTTCAACCAATGACACAAAATCACTTATTGGATGCACAAGATTGGTTAAAAACCCTAATTGGACGAGAATAAGCCTTGGGAGGACGAAAATGACCTAAATGTTCAACCAATGGCACAAAATCACTTGTTGGATGCACAAGATTGGTTAAAAACCCTAATTGGATGAGAATAAGCCTAGGGAGGACGAAAATGATGTAAATGTTCAACCAATGACACAAAATAACTTATTGGATACACAGGATTGGTTAAAAACCCTAATTGGGTGAGAATAAGCCTACGGAGGACGAAAATGACCTAAATGTTCAACCAATGACACAATCAATTATTGGATGCACAAGATTGGTTAAAAACCCTAATTGGACGAGAATAAGCCTTGGGCTGACGAAAATGACCTAAATGTTCAACCAATGACACAAAATCACTTATTGGATGCACAAGATTGGTTAAAAACCCTAATAGGACGAGAATAAGCCTTGGGAGGACGAAAATGACCTAAATGTTCAACCAATGACACAAGTGTACTTATTGGATGCACAAGATTGGTTAAAAACCCTAATTGGACGAGAATAAGCTTACGGAGGACGAAAATGACCTAAATGTTCAACCAATGACACAAAATCACTTATTGGATGCACAAGATTGGTTAAAAACCCTAATTGGACGAGAATAAGCCTTGGGAGGACGAAAATGACCTAAATGTTCAACCAATGGCACAAAATCACTTATTGGATGCACATGATTGGTTAAAAACCCTAATTGGGCGAGAATAAGCCTAGGGAGGACGAAAATGGCCTAAATGTTCAACCAATGACACAAAATCACTTAGTGGATGCACAAGATTGGTTGAAAACCCTAATTGGACGAGAATAAGCCTTGGGAGGACGAAAATGACCTAAATGTTCAACCAATGACACAAAATCATTTATAGGATGCCCAAGATTGGTTAAAAACCCTAATTGGATGAGAATAAGTCTTGGGAGGACGAAAATGACCTAAATGTTCAACCAATGACACAAAATCACTTATTGGATGCACAAGATTGGTTAAAAACCCTAATTGGACGAGAATAAGCCTTGGGAGGACGAAAATGACCTAAATGTTCAACCAATGACACAAATGTACTTATTGGATGCACAAAATTGGTTAAAAACCCTAATTGGAGGAGAATATGCCTTGGGAGGACGAAAATAACCTTAATGTTCAAACAATGACACAAAATCACTTATTGGATGCACAAGATTGGTTAAAAACCCTAATTGGACGAGAATAAGCCTTGGGATGACGAAAATGACCTAAATGTTCAACCAATGACACAAATGTACTTATTGGATGCACAAGATTGGTTAAAAACCCAAATTGGACGAGAATAAGCCTTGGGAGCACGAAAATGACCTAAATGTTCAAACAATGACACAAATGTACTGATTGGATGCACAAGATTGGTTAAAAAGCCTAATTGGACGAGAATAAGCCATGGGAAAACGAAAATGACCTAAATGTTCAACCAATGACACAAATGTACTTATTGGATGCACAAGATTGGTTAAAAACCCTAATTGGACGAGAATAAGCCTTGGGAGGACGAAAATGACCTAAATGTTCAACCAATGACACAAATGTACTTATTGGATGCAAAAGATGTGTTAAAACCCCTAATTGGACGAGAATAAGCCTTGGGAGGACGAAAATGGCCTAAATGTTCAACCAATGACACAAAATCACTTATTGGATTCACAAGATTGGTTCAAAATCCTAATTGGACGATAATAAGCCTTGGGAGGAAGAAAATGACCTTAATGTTCAACCAATGACACAAAATCACTTATTGGATGCACAAGATTGGTTAAAAACCCTAATTGGACGAGAATAAGCCTTGGGAGGACGAAAATGACCTAAATGTTCAACCAATGACAGAAAATCACTTATTGGATGCACAAGATTGGTTAAAAACCCTAATTGGACGAGAATAAGCCTTCGGAGGACGAAAATTACCTAAATGTTCTACCAATGACACAAATGTACTTATTGGATGCATAAGATTGGTTAAAAACCCTAATTTGACGAGAATAAGCCTTGGGAGGACAAAAATGACCTAAATGTTCAAACAATGACACAAAATCACTTATTGGATGCACAAGATTGGTTCAAAACCCTAATTGGACGAGAATAAGCCTAAGGAGGACGAAAATGACCTAAATGTTCAACCAATGACACAAAATCACTTATTGGATGCACAAGATTGGTTAAAAACCCTAATTGGACGAGAATAAGCCTTGGGAGGACGAAAATGACCTAAATGTTCAACCAATGACACGAAATCACTTATTGGATGCACAAGATTGGTTAAAAACCCTAAATGGACGAGAATAAGCCTTGGGAGGACGAAAATGACCTAAATGTTCAACCAATGACACAAAATCACTTATTGGATGCACAAGATTGGTTAAAAACCCTAATTGGAAGAGAATAAGCCTTGGGAGGACGAAAATGACCTAAATGTTCAACCAATGGCACAAAATTACTTATTGGATGCACAAGATTTGTTAAAAACCCTAATTAGAGGAGAATAAGCCTAGGGAGGACGAAAATGACCTAAATGTTCAACCAATGACACAAAATCACTTATTGGATGCACAAGATTGGTTAAAAACCCTAATTGGACGAGAATAAGCCTTGGGAGGACGAAAATGACCTAAATGTTCAACCAATGGTACAAAATCACTTATTGGATGCACAAACTTGGTTAAAAACCCTAATTGGACGAGAATAAGCCTAGGGAGGACGAAAATGACCTAAATGTTCAACCAATGACACAAAATCACTTATTGGATGCACAAGATTGGTTAAAAACCCTAATTGGACGAGAATAAGCCTTGGGAGGACGAAAATGACCTAAATGTTCAAATAATGACACAAAATCACTTATTGAATGCACAAGATTGGTTCAAAACCCTAATTGGACGAGAATAAGCCTTGGGAGGACGAACATGACCTAAATGTTCAACCAATGACACAAAATCACTTATTGGATGCACAAGATTGGTTAAAAACCCTAATTCGACAAGAATATGCCTTGGGAGGACGAAAATGACCTAAATGTTCAACCAGTGACACAAATGTACGTATTGGATGCACATGATTGGTTAAAAACCCTAATTGGACGAGAATAAGCCTAGGGAGGACGAAAATGACCTAAATGTTCAACCAATGACACAAAATCACTTATTGGATGCACAAGATTGGTTAAAAACCCTAATTGGACGAGAATAAGCCTTGGGAGGACGAAAATGACCTAAATGTTCAACTAATGAAACAAAGGTACTTATTGGATGCACAAGATTGGTTAAAAACCCTAATTGGACGAGAATGAGCCTAGGGAGGACGAAAATGACATAAATGTTCAACCAATGACACAAAATCACTTATTTGATGCACAAGATTGGTTAAAAACCCTAATTGGACGAGAATAAGCCTCGGGAGGACGAAAATGACCTAAATGTTCAACCAATGACCCAAGTGTACTTATTGGATGCACAAAATTGGTTAAAAACCCTAATTGGACGAGAATAAGCCTAGGGAGGACGAAAATGACCTAAATGTTCAACCAATGACACAAAATCACTTATTGGATGCACAAGATTGGTTAAAAACCCTAATTGGACGAGAATAAGCCTAGGGAGGACGAAAATGACGTAAATGTTCAACCAATGACACAAAATCACTTATTGGATGCACAAGATTGGTTAAAAACCCTTATTGGACGAGTATAAGCCTTGGGAGGACGAAAATGACCTAAATATTCAACCAATGACACAAATGTACTTATTGGATGCACAAGATTGGTTAAAAACCCTAATTGGACGAGAATAAGCCTTGGGATGACGAAAATGACCTAAATGTTCAACCAATGACACAAATGTACTTATTTGATGCACAAGATTGGTTAAAAACCCAAATTGGACGAGAATAAGCCTTGGGAGCACGAAAATGACCTAAATGTTCAAACAATGACACAAATGTACTGATTGGATGCACAAGATTGGTTAAAAAGCCTAATTAGACGAGAATAAGCCTTGGGAAAACGAAAATGACCTAAATGTTCAACCAATGACACAAATGTACTTATTGGATGCACAAGATTGGTTAAAAACCCTAATTGGCCGAGAATAAGCCTTGGGAGGACGAAAATGACCTAAATGTTCAACCAATGACACAAATGTACTTATTGGATGCAAAAGATGTGTTAAAACCCCTAATTGGACGAGAATAAGCCTTGGGAGGACGAAAATGACCTAAATATTCAAACAATGACACCAAATCACTTATTGGATGCACAAGATTGGTTAAAAACCCTAATTGACCGAGAATAAGCCTTGGGAGGACGAAAATGACCTAAATGTTCAACCAATGACACAAAATCACTTATTGGATGCACAAGATTGGTTAAAAACCCTAATTGGACGAGAATAAGCATTGGGAGGACGAAAATGACCTAAATGTTCAAACAATAACACAAAATCACTTATTGGATTCACAAGATTGGTTCAAAACCATAATTGGACGAGAATAAGCCTAGGGAGGACGAAAATGACCTAAATGTTCAACCAATGACACAAAATCACTTATTGGATGCACAAGATTGGTTAAAAACCCTAATTGGACGAGAATAAGCCTAGGGAGGACGAAAATGACGTAAATGTTCAACCAATGACACAAAATCACTTATTGGATGCACAAGATTGGTTAAAAACCCTTATTGGACGAGTATAAGCCTTGGGAGGACGAAAATGACCTAAATGTTCAACCAATGACACAAAATCACTTATTGGATGCACAAGATTGGTTCAAAACCCTAATTGGACGAGAATAAGCATTGGGAAGACGAAAATGACCTAAATGTTCAAACAATAACACAAAATCACTTATTGGATTCACAAGATTGGTTCAAAACCATAATTGGACGAGAATAAGCCTAGGGAGGACGAAAATGACCTAAATGTTCAACCAATGACACAAAATCACTTATTGGATGCACAAGATTGGTTAAAAACCCTAATTGGACGAGAATAAGCCTAGGGAGGACGAAAATGACGTAAATGTTCAACCAATGACACAAAATCACATATTGGATGCACAAGATTGGTTAAAAACCCTTATTGGACGAGTATAAGCCTTGGGAGGACGAAAATGACCTAAATGTTCAACCAATGACACAAATGTACTTATTGGATGCACAAGATTGGTTAAAAACCCTAATTGGACGAGAATAAGCCTTGGGATGACGAAAATGACCTAAATGTTCAACCAATGACACAAATGTACTTATTGGATGCACAAGATTGGTCAAAAACCCAAATTGGACGAGAATAAGCCTTGGGAGCACGAAAATGACCTAAATGTTCAAACAATGACACATATGTACTGATTGGATGCACAAGATTGGTTAAAAAGCCTAATTGGACGAGAATAAGCCTTGGGAAAACGAAAATGACCTAAATGTTCAACCAATGACACAAATGTACTTATTGGATGCACAAGATTGGTTAAAAACCCTAATTGGACGAGAATAAGCCTTGGGAGGACGAAAATGACCTAAATGTTCAAACAATGACACAAAATCACTTATTTGATGCACAAGATTGGTTAAAAACCCTAATTGGACGAGAATAATCCATGGGAGGACGAAAATGACCTAAATGTTCAACCAATGACACAAAATCACTTATTGGATGCACACGATTGGTTAAAAACCCTAATTGGACGAGAATAAGCCTTGGGAGGACGAAAATGACCTAAATGTTCAACCAATGACACAAAATCACTTATTGGATGCACAAGATTGGTTAAAAACCCTAATTGGACGAGAATAAATCTAGCGAGGACGAAAATGACCTAAATGTTCAACCAATGACACAAATGTACTTATTGGATGCACAAGATTGGTTAAAAACCCTAATTGGACGAGAATAAGCCTTGGGAGGACGAAAATGACCTAAATGTTCAACCAATGACACAAAATCACTTATTAGTTGCACAAGATTGGTTAAAAACACTAATTGGACGAGAATAAGCCTTGGGAGGACGAAAATGACCTAAATGTTCAACCAATGACACAAAATCACTTATTGGATGCACAAGATTGGTTAAAAACCCTAATTGGACGAGAATAAGCCTTGGGAGGACGAAAATGACCTAAATGTTCAACCAATGACACAAAATCACTTTTTAGATGCACAAGATTGGGTAAAAACCCTAATTGGACGAGAAAAAGAGTAGGGAGGACGAAAATGACCTAAATATTCAACCAATGACACAAATGTACTTATTGGATGCACAAGATTGGTTAAAAACCCTAATTGGACGAGAATAAGCCTAGGGAGGACGAAAAGGACCTAAATGTTCAACCAATGACACAAAATCACTTATTCGATGCACAAGATTGGTTAAAAACCCTAATTGGACGAGAATAAGCCTTGGGAGGACGAAAATGACCTAAATGTTCAACCAATGACACAAAATCACTTATTGGATGCACAAGATTGGTTAAAAACCCTAATTGGACGAGAATAAGCCTTGGGAGGAAGAAAATGACCTAAATGTTCAACCAATGACACTAAATCACTTATTGGATGCACAAGATTGCTTAAAAACCCTAATTGGACGAGAATAAGCCTTGGGAGGACGAAAATGACCTAAATGTTCAACCAATGACACAAAATCACTTATTGGATGCACAAGATTGGTTAAAAACCCTAATTGGACGAGAATAAGCCTTGGGAGGACGAAAATGACCTAAATGTTCAACCAATGACACAAAATTACTTATTGGATGCACAAGATTGGTTAGAAACCCTAATTGGACGAGAATAAGCCTAGGGAGGACGAAAATGACCTAAATGTTCAACCAATGACACAAAATCACTTATTGGATGCACAAGATTGGTTAAAAACCCTAATTGGACGAGAATAAGCCTTGGGAGGACGAAAATGACCTAAATGTTCAACCAATGACACAAAATCAATTATTGGATGCAGAAGATTGGTTAAAAACCCAAATTGGACGCGAATAAGCCTAGTGAGGACGAAGATGACCTAAATGTTCAACCAATGGCACGAAATCACTTATTGGAACACAAGATTGGTTAAAAACCCTAAATGGACGAGAATAAGCCTAGGGAGGACGAAAATGACCTAAAAGTTCAACCAATGGCACGAAATCACTTATTGGATGCATAAGATTGGTTAAAAACCCTTATTGGGCGAGAATAAGCCTAGGGAGGACGAAAATGACCTAAATGTTCAACCAATGACACAAAATCACTTATTGGATGCACAAGATTGGTTAAAAACCCTAATTGGACGAGAATAAGCCTTGGGAGGACGAAAATGACCTAAATGTTCAACCAATGACACAAAATCACTTATTGGATGCACAAGATTGGTTAAAAACCCTAATTGGACGAGAATAAGCATTGGGAGGACGAAAATGACCTAAATGTTCAACACATAAAACAAGATCACTTATTTAATGCACAAGATTGGTTAAAAACCCTAATTGGACGAGAATAAGCCTTGGGAGGATGAAAATGACCTAAATGTTCAACCAATGACACAAATGTACTTATTGGATTCAATAGGTTGGTTAAAAACCCTAATTGGACGAGACTAAGCCTTGGGAGGACGAAAATGACCTCAATGTTCAACCAATGACACAAATTCACTTATTGGATGCACAAGATTGGTTAAAAACCGTAATTGGACGAGAATAAGCATTCGGATGACAAAAAATGACTTAGATGTTCAACCAATGACACAAAATCACTTATTGGATGCACAAGATTGGTTAAAAACCCTAATTGGAAGAGAATAAGCATTTGGAGGACGAAAATGACTTAAATGTTCAACCAATGACACAAAATCACTTATTGGATGCACAAGATTGGTTAAAAACCCTAATTGGACGAGAATAAGCCTTGGGAGGACGAAAATGACCTAAATGTTCAACCAATGAAACAAATGTACTTATTGGATGCACAAGACTGGTTAAAAACCCTAATTGGACGAGAATAAGCCTTGGGAGGACGAAAATGAACTAAATGTTCAAACAATGACACAAAATCTCTTATTGGATGCACAAGATTGGTTAAAAACCCTAATTGGACGAGAAAAAGCCTTGGGAGGACGAAAATGACCTAAATGTTCAAACAATGACACAAATGTACTTATTGGATGCAAAAGATTGGTTAAAACCCTAATTAGACGAGAATAAGCCTTGGGAGGACGAAAATGACCTAAATGTTCAACCAATGACACAAATGTACTTATTGGATGCACAAGATTGGTTAAAAACCCTAATTGGACGAGAATAAGCCTAGGGAGGACGAAAATGACCTAAATGTTCAACCAATGACACAAATGTACTTATTGGATGCACAAGATTGGTTAAAAACCCTAATTGGACGAGAATAAGACTCGGGAGGACGAAAATGACCTAAATGTTCAACCAATGACACAAAATCACTTATTGGATGCACAAGATTGGTTAAAAACCCTAATTGGACGAGAATAAGCCTTGGGAGGACGAAAATGACCTAAATGTTCAACCAATGACACAAAATCACTTATTTGATGCCCAAGATTGGTTAAAAACCCTAATTGGACGAGAATAAGCCTTAGGAGGACGAAAATGACCTAAATGTTCAACCAATGACACAAAATCACTTATTGGATGCACAAGATTGGTTAAAAACCCTAATTGGACGAGAATAAGCCTTGGGAGGACGAAAATGACCTAAATGTTCAACCAATGACACAAATGTACTTATTGGATGCACAAGATTGGTTAAAAACCCTAATTGGAAGAGAATAAGCCTTGGGAAGACGAAAATGACCTAAATGTTCAACCAATGACACAAAATCACTTATTGGATGCACAAGATTGGTTCAAAACCCTAATTGGACGAGAATAAGCCTTGGGAGGACGAAAATGACCTAAATGTTCAACCAATGAAACAAAATCACTTATTAGATGCACAAGATTGGTTAAAAACCCTAATTGGACGAGAATAAGCCTTGGGAGGACGAAAATGACCTAAATGTTCAACCAATGAAACAAAATCACTTATTGGATGCACAAGATTGGTTAAAAACCCTAATTGGACGAGAATAAGCCTAGGGAAGACGAAAATGACCTAAATGTTCAAACAATAACACAAATGTACTGATTGGATGCACAAGATTGGTTAAAAAAGCCTAATTGGACGATACTAAGCATTGGGAGGACGAAAATGACTTAAATGTTCAACCAATGACACAAAATCACTTATTGGATGCACAAGATTGGTTCAAAACCCTAATTGGACGAGAATAAGCCTTGGGAGGACGAAAATGACCTAAATGTTCAACCAATGAAACAAAATCACTTATTGGATGCACAAGATTGGTTAAAAACCCTAATTGGACGAGAATAAGCCTTGGGAGGACGAAAATGACCTAAATGTTCAACCAATGACACAAATGTACTTATTGGATGCAAAAGATTGGTTAAAACCCCAAATTGGACGAGAACAAGCCTCGTGAGGACGAAAATGACCTAAATGTTCAACCAATGACACAAATGTACATATTGGATGCACAAGATTGGTTAAAAACCCTAATTGGACGAGAATAAGCCTTGGGAAAACGAAAATGACCTAAATGTTCAACCAATGACACAAATGTACTTATTGGATGCACAAGATTGGTTAAAAACCCTAATTGGACGAGAATAAGCCTTGGGAGGACGAAAATGACCTAAATGTTCAACCAATGAAACAAAATCACTTATTGGATGCACAAGATTGGTAAAAAACCCTAATTGGACGAGAATAAGCCTTGGGAGGACGAAAATGACCTAAATGTTCAACCAATGACACAAATGTACTTATTGGATGCAAAAGATTGGTTAAAACCCCAAATTGGACGAGAATAAGCCTCGTGAGGACGAAAATGACATAAATGTTCAACCAATGACACAAATGTACATATTGGATGCACAAGATTGGTTAAAAACCCTAATTGGACGAGAATAAGCCTTGGGAAAACGAAAATGACCTAAATGTTCAACCAATGACACAAATGTACTTATTGGATGCACAAGATTGGTTAAAAACCCTAATTGGACGAGAATAAGCCTTGGGAGGACGAAAATGACCTAAATGTTCAACCAATGACACAAAATCAATTATTGGATGCACAATATGTGTTTAAAACCCTAATTGGACGAGAATAAGCCTTGGAAGGACGAAAATGACCTAAATGTTCAACCAATGACACAAAATCACTTATTGGATGCACAAGATTGGTTAAAAACCCTAATTGGTCGAGAATAAGCCTTGGGAGGACGAAAATGACCTAAATGTTCAACCAATGACACAAAATCACTTATTGGATGCACAAGATTGGTTAAAAACCCTAATTGGACGAGAATAAGCATTGGGAGGACAAAAATGACCTAAATGTTCAACCAATGACACAAAATCACTTATTGGATGCACAAGATTGGTTAAAAACCCTAATTGGACGAGAATAAGCATTGGGAGGACGAAAATGACCTAAATGTTCAACCAATGACACAAAATCACTTATTGGATGCACAAGATTGGTTCAAAACCCTAATTGGACGAGAATAAGCATTGGGAGGACGAAAATGACCTAAATGTTCAAACAATAACACAAAATCACTTATTGGATTCACAAGATTGGTTCAAAACCATAATTGGACGAGAATAAGCCTAGGGAGGACAAAAATGACCTAAATGTTCAACCAATGACACAAAATCACTTATTGGATGCACAAGATTGGTTAAAAACCCTAATTGGACGAGAATAAGCCTAGGGAGGACGAAAATGACGTAAATGTTCAACCAATGACACAAAATCACTTATTGGATGCACAAGATTGGTTAAAAACCCTTATTGGACGAGTATAAGCCTAGGGAGAACGAAAATTACCTAAATGTTCAACCAATGACACAAAATCATTTATTGGATGCACAAGATTGGTTAAAACCATTAATTGTATGAGAATAAGCCTTGGGAGGACGAAAATGGCCTAAATGTTCAACCAATGACACAAATGTACTTATTGGATGCACAAGATTGGTTAAAAACCCTAATTGGACGAGAATAAGCCTTGGGAGGACGAAAATGACCTAAATGTTCAACCAATGACACAAATGTACTTATTGGATGCAAAAGATGTGTTAAAACCCCTAATTGGACGAGAATAAGCCTTCGGAGGACGAAAATGACCTAAATATTCAAACAATGACACAAAATCACTTATTGGATGCACAAGATTGGTTAAAAACCCTAATTGACCGAGAATAAGCCTTGGGAGGACGAAAATGACCTAAATGTTCAACCAATGACACAAA
>JBBPBP010000481.1:0-13289 GCA_037974735.1 Cicer chorassanicum
TTTTAACCAATCTTTTGCATCCAATAAGTACATTTGTGTCATTGGTTGAACATTTAGGTCATTTTCGTCCTCCCAAGGCTTATTCTCGTCCAATTAGGGTTTTTAACCAATCTTGTGCATCCAATAAGTACATTTGTGTAATTGGTTGAACATTTAGGTCATTTTATCCTCCCAAGGCTTATTCTCGTCCAATTAGGGTTTTTAACCAATCTTGTGCATCCAATAAGTACATTTGTGCAATTGGTTGAACATTTAGGTCATTTTCGTCGTCCTTAGGCTTATTCTCGTCCAATTAGGGTTTTTAACCAATCTTGTGAATCCAATAAGTACATTTGTGTCATTGGTTGAACATTTAGGTCATTTTCGTCCTCCCAAGGCTTATTCGCGTCCAATTAGGGGTTGTAACCTATCTTTTGCATCCAATAAGTACATTTGTGTCATTGGTTGAACATTTAGGTCATTTTCGTCCTCCCAAGGCTTATTCTCGTCCAATTAGGGTTTTTAACCAATCTTGTGCATCCAATAAGTGATTTTTTTTCATTGGTTGAACATTTAGGTCATTTTCATCCTCCCAAGGCTTATTCTCGTCCAATTAGGGTTTTTAACCAATCTAGTGCATCCAATAAGTAGATTAGTGTCATTGGTTGAACATTTAGGTCATTTTTCGTTTTCTCAAGGCTTAGTCTCGTCCAATTAGGGTTTTTAACTAATCTTGTGCATCCAATCAGTACATTTGTGTCATTGTTTGAACATTTAGGTCATTTTCGTCCTCCCAAGGCTTATTCTCGTCCAATTAGGGTTTATAACCAATCTTGTGCATCCAATAAGTGATTTTGTGTCATTGTTTGAACATTTAGGTCATTTTTGTCCTCCCAAGGCTTATTCTCGTCCAATTAGGGTTTTTAACCAATCTTGTGCATCCAATAAGTACATTTGTGTCATTGGTTGAACATTTACGCCATTTTCGTCCTCCCAAGGCTTATTCTCGTCCAATTAGGGGTTTTAACACATCTTTTGCATCCAATAAGTACATTTGTGTCATTGGTTGAACATTTAGGTCATTTTCGTCCTCCCAAGGCTTATTCTCGTCCAATTAGGGTTTTTAACCAATCTTGTGCATCCAATAAATGATTTTGTGTCATTGGTTGAACATTTAGGTCATTTTCGTCCTCCCAAGGCTTATTCTCATCCAATTAGGGTTTTTAACCAATCTTGTGCATCCAATAAGTACATTTGTGTCATTGGTTGAACATTTAGGTCATTTTCGTCCTCCCAAGGCTTATTCTCGTCCAATTAGGGTTTTTAACCAATCTTGTGCATCCAATAAGTGATTTTGTGTCATTGGTTGAACATTTAGGTCATTTTCATCCTCCCTAGGCTTATTCTCGTCCAATTAGGGTTTTTAACCAATCTTTTGCATCCAATAAGTAAATTTGTGTCATAGGTTGAACATTTAGGTCATTTTCGTCCTCCCAAGGCTTATTCTCGTCCAATTAGGGTTTTTAACCAATCTTGTGCATCCAATAAGTACATTTGTGTCATTGGTTGAACATTTAGGTCATTTTCGTCCTCCCAAGGCTTATTCTCGTCCAATTAGGGTTTTTAACCAATCTTGTGCATCCAATAAGTGATTTTGTTTCATTGGTTGAACATTTAGGTCATTTTCGTCCTCCCAATGCTTAGTCTCGTCCAATTAGGCTTTTTAACCAATCTTGTGCATCCAATCAGTACATTTGTGTCATTGTTTGAACATTTAGGTCATTTTCGTGCTCCCAAGGCTTATTCTCGTCCAATTTGGGTTTTTAACCAATCTTGTACATCCAATAAGTACATTTGTGTCATTGGTTGAACATTTAGGTCATTTTCGTCCTCCCAAGGCTTATTCTCGTCCAATTAGGGTTTTTAACCAATCTTGTGCATCCAATAAGTGATTTTGTTTCATTGGTTGAACATTTAGGTCATTTTCGTCCTCCCAAGGCTTATTCTCGTCCAATTAGGGTTTTTAACCAATCTTGTGCATCCAATAAGTACATTTGTGTCATTGGTTGAACATTATGTCATTTTCGTTTTCCCAAGGCTTATTCTCGTCCAATTAGGGTTTTTAACCAATCTTGTGCATCCAATATGTACATTTGTGTCATTGGTTGAACATTTAGGTCATTTTCGTCCTCACAAGGCTTATTCTCGTCGAATTTGGGGTTTTAACCAATCTTTTGCATCCAATAAGTACATTTGTGTCATTGGTTGAACATTTAGGTCATTTTCGTCCTCCCAAGGCTTATTCTCGTCCAATTAGGGTTTTTAACCAATCTTGTGCATCCAATAAGTGATTTTGTTTCATTGGTTGAACATTTAGGTCATTTTCGTCCTCCCAAGGCTTATTCTCGTCCAATTAGGGTTTTGAACCAATCTTGTGCATCCAACAAGTGATTTTGTGTCATTGGTTGAACATTTAAGTCATTTTCGTCCTCCCAATGCTTAGTCTCGTCCAATTAGGCTTTTTAACCAATCTTGTGCATCCAATCAGTACATTTGTGTCATTGTTTGAACATTTAGGTAATTTTCGTCCTCCCTAGGCTTATTCTCGTCCAATTAGGGTTTTGAATCAATCTTGTGCATCCAATAAGTGATTTTGTGTCATTGGTTGAACATTTAGGTAATTTTCGTTCTCCCTAGGCTTATTCTCATCCAATTAGGGTTTTTAACCAATCTTGTGCATCCAATAAGTACATTTGTGTCATTGGTTGAACATTATGTCATTTTCGTTTTCCCAAGGCTTATTCTCGTCCAATTAGGGTTTTTAACCAATCTTGTGCATCCAATAAGTACATTTGTGTCATTGGTTGAACATTTAGGTCATTTTCGTCTTCCCTAGGCTTATTCTCGTCCAATTAGGGTTTTTAACCAATCTTGTGCATCCAATAAGTGATTTTGTGTCATTGTTTGAACATTTAGGTCATTTTTGTCCTCCCAAGGCTTATTCTCGTCCAATTAGGGTTTTTAACCAATCTTGTGCATCCAATAAGTACATTTGTGTCATTGGTTAAACATTTAGGTCATTTTCGTCCTCCCAAGGCTTATTCTCGTCCAATTAGGGTTTTTAACCAATCTTGTGCATCCAATAAGTACATTTGTGTAATTGGTTGAATATTTAGGTCATTTTCGTCCTCCCAAGGCTTATTCTCGTCCAATTAGGGTTTTTAACCAATCTTGTGCATCCAATAAGTACATTTGTGTCATTGGTTGAACATTTAGGTCATTTTCGTCCTCCCAAGGCTTATTCTCGTCCAATTAGGGTTTTTAACCAATCTTGTGCAACCAATAAGTGATTTTTTGATGTTGGATGAACATTTAGGTCATTTTCGTCCTCCCAAGGCTTATTCTCGTCCAATTAGGGTTTTTAACCAATCTTGTGCATCCAATAAGTACATTTGTGTCATTGGTTGAACATTTAGGTCATTTTCGTCCTCCCAAGGCTTATTCTCGTCCAATTAGGGTTTTTAACCAATCTTGTGCATCCAATAAGTACATTTGTGTCATTGGTTGAACATTTAAGTCATTTTCGTCCTCCCAAGGTTTATTCTCGTCCAATTAGGGTTTTTAACCAATCTTGTGTATCCAATAAGTGATTTTGTGTCATTGGTTGAACATTTAGGTCATTTTCGTCCTCACAAGGCTTATTCTCTTCCAATTAGGGATTTTAACCAATCTTGTGCATACAATAAGTGATTTTGTGTCATTGGTTGAACATTTAGGTCATTTTCGTTCTCCCAAGGCTTATTCTCGTCCAATTAGGGTTTTTAACCAATCTTGTGCATCCAATAAGTACATTTGTGTCATTGGTTGAACATTTAGGTCATTTTCGTCCTCCCAAGGCTTATTCTCGTCCAATTAGGGTTTTTAACCAATCTTGTGCATCCAATAAGTACATTTGTGTCATTGGTTGAACATTTAGGTCATTTTCGTCCTCCCAAGGCTTATTCTCGTCCAATTAGGGTTTTTAACCAATCTCTTGCATCCAATAAGTACATTTGTGTCATTGGTTGAACATTTAGGTCATTTTAATCCTCCCAAGGCTTATTCTCGTCCAATTAGGGTTTTTAACCAATCTTGTGCATCCAATAATTGATTTTGTGTCATTGGTTGAACATTTAGGTCATTTTCGTCCTCCAGAGGCTTATTCTCGTCCAATTAGGGTTTTTAACCAATCTTGTGCATCCAATAAGTACATTTGTGTCATTGGTTGAACATTTAGGTCATTTTCGTCCTCCCAAGGCTTATTCTCGTCCAATTAGGGTTTTTAACCAATATTGTGCATCCAATAAGTGATTTTGTGTCTTTGGTTGAACATTTAGGTCATTTTCGTCCTCCCAAGGCTTATTCTCGTCCAATTAGGGTTTTTAACCAATCTTGTGCATCCAATAAGTACATTTGTGTCATTGGTTGAACATTTAGGTCATTTTCGTCCTCCCAAGGCTTATTCTCGTCCAATTAGGGTTTTTAACCAATCTTTTGCCTCCAATAAGTGATTTTGTGTCATTGGTTGAACATTTAGGTCATTTTCGTCCTCCCAAGGCTAATTCTCGTCCAATTAGGGTTTTTAACCAATCTTGTACATCCAATAAGTGATTTTGTGTCATTGGTTGAACATTTAGGTCATTTTCTTCCTCCCAAGGCTTATTCTCGTCCAATTAGGGTTTTTAACCAATCTTGTGCATCCAATAAGTACATTTGTGTCATTGGTTGAACATTTAGGTCATTTTCGTCCTCCCAAGGCTTATTCTCGTCCAATTAGGGTTTTTAACCAATCTTGTGCATCCAATAAGATCATTTGTGTCATTGGTTGAACATTTAGATCATTTTCGTCCTCACTAGGCTTATTCTCGTCCAATTAGGGTTTTTAACCAATCTTGTGCATCCAATAAGTACATTTGTGTCATTGGTTGAACATTTAGGTCATTTTCGTCCTCCCAAGGCTTATTCTCGTCCAATTAGGGTTTTTAACCAATCTTGTGCATCCAATAAGTACGTTTGTGTCGTTGGTTGAACATTTAGGTCATTTTCGTCCTCCCAAGGCTTATTCTCGTCCAATTAGGGTTTTTAACCAATCTTGTGCATCCAATAAGTACATTTGTGTCATTGGTTGAACATTTAGGTCATTTTCGTCCTCCCAAGGCTTATTCTCGTCCAATTAGGGTTTTTTACCAATCTTGTGCATCCAATAAGTGATTTTGTGTCATTGGTTGAACATTTAGGTCATTTTTGTCCTCCCAAGGCTTATTCTCGTCCAATTAGGGTTTTTAAACAATCTTGTGCATCCAATAAGTGATTTTGTGTCATTGGTTGAACATTTAGGTCATTTTCTTCTTCCCAAGGATTATTCTCGTCCAATTAGGGTTTTTAACCAATCTTGTGCATCCAATAATTGATTTTGTGTCATTGGTTGAACATTTAGGTCATTTTCGTCCTCCCAAGGCTTATTCTCGTCCAATTAGGGTTTTTAACCAATCTTGTGCATCCAATAAGTACATTTGTGTCATTGGTTGAACATTTAGGTCATTTTCGTCCTCCCAAGGCTTATTCTTGTCCAATTAGGGCTTATAACCAATCTTGTGCATCCAATAAGTACATTTGTGTCATTGGTTGAACATTTAGGTCATTTTCGTCCTCCCAAGGCTTATTCTCGTCCAATTAGGGTTTTTAACCAATCTTGTGCATCCAATAAGTACATTTGTGTCATTGGTTGAACATTTAGGTCATTTTCGTCCTCCCAAAGCTTATTCTCGTCCAATTAGGGTTTTTAACCAATGTTGTGCATCCAATAAGTGATTTTCTGTCATTGGTTGAACATTTAGGTAATTTTCGTCCTCCCAAGGCTTATTCTCGGTTAATTAAGGTTTTTAACCAATCTTGTGCATCCAATAAGTGATTTTGTTTCATTGGTTGAACATTTAGGTCATTTTCGTCCTCCCAAGGCTTATTCTCGTCCAATTAGGGTTTTTAACCAATCTTGTGCATCCAATAAGTACATTTGTGTCATTGGTTGAACATTTAGGTCATTTTCGTCCTCCCAAGGCTTATTCTCGTCCAATTAGGGTTTTTAACCAATCTTGTGCATCCAATAAGTACATTTGTGTCATTGGTTGAACATTTAGGTCATTTTCGTCCTCCCAAGGCTTATTCTTGTCCAATTAGGGTTTTTCACCAATCTTGTGCATCCAATAAGTGATTTTGTGTCATTGGTTTAACATTTAGGTCATTTTCGTCCTCCCTAGGCTTATTCTCGTCCAATTAGGGTTTTTAAACAATCTTGTGCATCCAATAAGTGATTTTGTGCCATTGGTTGAACATTTAGGTCGTTTTTGCCTCCCTAGGCTTATTCTCGTCCAATTAGGGTTTTTAACCAATCTTGTGCATCCAATAAGTGATTTTGTGCCATTGGTTGAACATTTAGGTCGTTTTTGCCTCCCTAGGCTTATTCTCGTCCAATTAGGGTTTTTAACCAATCTTGTGCATCCAATAAGTACATTTGTGTCATTGGTTGAACATTTAGGTCATTTTCGTCCTCCCAAGGCTTATTCTCGTCCAATTAGGGTTTTTAACCAATCTTGTGCATCCAATAAGTGATTTTGTGACATTGTTTGAACATTTAGGTCATTTTCGTCCTCCCAAGGCTTATTCTCGTCCAATTAGGGTTTTTAACCAATCTTGTGCATCCAATAAGTGATTTTGTGTCATTGGTTGAACATTTAGGTCATTTTCGTCCTCCCGAGGCTTATTGTCGTCCAATTAGGGTTTTTAACCAATCTTGTGCATCCAATAAGTGATTTTGTGTCATTGGTTGAACATTTAGGTCATTTTCGTCCTCCCTAGGCTTATTCTCGTCCAATTAGGGTTTTTAACCAATCTTGTGCATCCAATAAGTGATTTTGTGCCATTGGTCGAACATTTAGGTCATTTTCGTCCTCCCAAGGCTTATTCTCGTCCAATTAGGGTTTTTAACCAATCTTGTGCATCCAATAAGTGATTTTGTGTCATTGGTTGAACATTTAGGTCATTTTCGTCCTCCCAAGGCTTATTCTCGTCCAATTAGGGTTTTTAACCAATCTTGTGCATCCAATTAGTGCTTTTGTGTCATTGGTTGAACATTTAGGTCATTTTCGTCCTCCCAAGGCTTATTCTCGTCCAATTAGGGTTTTTAACCAATCTTGTGCATCCAATAAGTACATTTGTGTCATTGGTTGAACATTTAGGTCATTTTCGTCCTCCCAAGGCTTATTCTCGTCCAATTAGGGTTTTTAACCAATCTTGTGCATCCAATAAGTGATTTTGTGTCATTGGTTGAACATTTAGGTCGTTTTCGTCCTCGCTAGGCTTATTCTCGTCCAATTAGGGTTTTTAACCAATCTTGTGCATCCAATAAGTTCATTTGTGTCATTGGTTGAACATTTAGGTCATTTTCGTCCTCCCAAGGCTTATTCTCGTCCAATTAGGGTTTTTAACCAATCTTGTGCATCCAATAAGTGATTTTGTGTCATTGGTTGAACATTTATGTCATTTTCGTCCTCCCAAGGCTTATTCTCGTCCAATTAGGGTTTTGAACCAATCTTGTGCATCCAATAAGTGATTTTGTGTCATTGGTTGAACATTTAGGTTATTTTCGACCTCCCTAGGCTTATTCTCGTCCAATTAGGGTTTTTATCCAATCTTGTGCATCCAATAAGTACATTTGGGTCATTGGTTTAACATTTAGGTCATTTTCGTCCTCCCAAGGCTTATTCTCGTACAATTAGTGTTTTAAGCAATCTTGTGCATCCAATAAGTGATTTTGTTTCATTGGTTGAACATTTAGGTCATTTTCGTCCTCCCAAGGCTTATTCTCGTCCAATTAGGGTTTTTAACCAATCTTGTGCATCCAATAAGTACATTTGTGTCATTGGTTGAACATTTAGGTCATTTTCGTCCTCCCAAGGCTTATTCTCGTCCAATTAGGGTTTTTAACCAATCTTTTGCATCCAATAAGTACATTTGTGTCATTGTTTGAGCATCTAGGTCATTTTCGTCCTCCTAAGGCTCATTCTCGTCCAATTAGGGTTTTTAACCAATCTTGTGCATCCAATAAGTACATTTGTGTCATTGGTTGAACATTTAGGTCATTTTCGTCCTCCCAAGGCTTATTCTCGTCCAATTAGGATTTTGAACCAATCTTGTGAATCCAATAAGTGATTTTGTGTCATTGGTTGAACATTTAGGTCATTTTCGTCCTCCCGAGGCTTATTCTCGTCCAATTAGGGTTTTTAACCAATCTTGTGCATCCAATAAGTACATTTGTGTCATTGGTTGAACATTTAGGTCATTTTCGTCCTCCCAAGGCTTATTCTCGTCCAATTAGGGTTTTTAACCAATCTTTTGCATCCAATAAGTACATTTGTGTCATTGTTTGAACATTTAGGCCATTTTCGTCCTCCCAAGGTTTATTCTCGTCCAATTAGGGTTTATAACCAATCTTGTGCATCCAATAAGTGATTTTGTGTTATTGGTTGAACATTTAGGTCATTTTCGTCCTCCCAAGGCTTATTCTCGTCCAATTAGGGTTTTTAACCAATCTTGTGCATCCAATAAGTGATTTTGTGTCATTGTTTGAACATTTAGGTCATTTTCGTCCTCCCAAGGCTTATTCTCGTCCAATTAGGGTTTTTAACCAATCTTGTGCATCCAATAAGTACTTTTGTGTCATTGGTTGAAAATTTAGGTCATTTTCGTCCTCCCTAGACTTATTCACGTTCAATTAGGGTTTTTAACCAATCTTGTGCATCCAATAAGTGATTTTGTGTCATTGTTTGAACATTTAGGTTATTTTCGTCCTCCCAAGGCTTATTCTCGTCCAATTAGGGTTTTTAACCAATCTTGTGCATCCAATAAGTACATTTGTCTCATTGGTCGAACATTTAGGTCATTTTCGTCCTCCCAAGGTTTATTCTCGTCCAACTAGGGTTTTGAACCAATCTTGTGCATCCAATAAGTGATTTTGTGTCTTTGTTTGAACATTTAGGTTATTTTCGTACTCCCAAGGCTTATTCTTGTCCAATTAGGGTTTTTAACCAATCTTGTGAATGCAATAACTACATTTGTGTCATTGGTTGAACATTTAGGTCATTTTCGTCATCCCAAGGCTTATTCTCGTCCAATTAGGGTTTTTAACCAATCTTGTGCATCCAATAAGTGATTTTGTGTCATTGGTTGAACATTTAGGTCATTTTCGTCCTCGCAAGGCTTATTCTCGCCCAATTAGGGTTTTTAACCAATCTTGTGCATCCAATAAGTGATTATGTGTCATTGGTTGAATATTTAGGTCCTTTTTGTCATCCCAAGGCTTATTCTCGTCCAATTCGGGTTTTTAACCAATCTTGTGCATCTAATAAGTGATTTTGTGTCATTGGTTGAACATTTAGGTCATTTTCGTCCTCCCAAGGCTTATTCTCGTCCAATTAGGGTTTTTAACCAATCTTGTGCATCCAATAAGTACATTTGTGTCATTGGTTGAACATTTAGGTCATTTTCGTCCTCCCAAGGCTTATTCTCGTCCAATTAGGGTTTTTAACCAATCCTGTGCATCCAATAAGTGATTTTATGTCATTGGTTGAACATTTAGGTCATTTTCGTCCTCCCAAGGCTTATTCTCGTCCAATTAGGGTTTTTAACCAATCTTGTGCATCCAATAAGTACATTTGTGTCATTGGTTGAACATTTAGGTTATTTTCGTCCTCCTTAGACTTATTCTCGTCCAATTAGGGTTTTTAACCAATCTTGTGCATCCAATAAGTGATTTTGTGTCATTGGTTGAACATTTAGGTCATTTTCGTCCTCCCTAGGCTTATTCTCGTCCAATTAGGGTTTTTAACCAATCTTGTGCATCCAATAAGTACATTTGTGTCATTGGTTGAACATTTAGGTTATTTTCGTCCTCCCAAGGCTTATTCCCGTCCAATTAGGGATTTTAACCAATCTTGTGCATCCAATAAGTACATTTGTGTCATTGGTTGAACATTTAGGTCATTTTCGTCCTCCCTAGGCTTATTCTCGTCCAATTAGGGTTTTTAACCAATCTTGGGCATCCAATAAGTACATTTGTGTCATTGGTTGAACATTTAGGTCATTTTCGTCCTCCCTTGGCTTATTCTCGTCCAATTATTGTTTTTAACCAGTCTTGTGCATCCAATAAGGGGTTTTGTGTCATTGGTTGAACATTTAGGTCACTTTCGTCCTCCCAAGGCTTATTCTCGTCCAATTAGGGTTTTTAACCAATTTTGTGCATCCAATAAGTAAATTTGTGTCATTGGTTGAACGTTTAGGTCATTTTTGTCCTCCCAAGGCTTATTCTCGTCCAATTAGGGTTTTTAACCAATCTTGTGCATCCAATAAGTACATTTGTGTCATTGGTTGAACATTTAGGTCATTTTCGTCCTCCCAAGGCTTATTCTCGTCCAATTAGGGTTTTTAACCAATCTTGGGCATCCAATAAGTACATTTGTGTCCTTGGTTGAACATTTAGGTCATTTTTGTCCGCCCTAGGCTTATTCTCGTCCAATTAGGGTTTTTAACCAATCTTAAGCATCCAATAAGTGATTTTGTGTCATTGGTTGAACATTTAGGTCATTTTCGTCCTCCCTAGGCATATTCTCGTCCAGTTAGGGTTTTTAACCAATCTTGGGCATCCAATAAGTGATTTTGTGTCATTGGTTGAACATTTAGGTCATTTTCGTCCTCTCAAGGCTTATTCTCGTCCAATTAGGGTTTTTAACCAATCTTGTGCATCCAATTAGTACATTTGTGTCATTGGTTGAACATTTAGGTCACTTTCGTCCTCCCAAGGCTTATTCTCGTCCAATTAGGGTTTGTAACCAATTTTGTGCATCCAATAAGTAAATTTGTGTCATTGGTTGAACGTTTAGGTCATTTTTGTCCTCCCAAGGCTTATTCTCGTCCAATTAGGGTTTTTAACCAATCTTGTGCATCCAATAAGTACATTTGTGTCATTGGTTGAACATTTAGGTCATTTTCGTCCTCCCAAGGCTTATTCTCGTCCAATTAGGGTTTTTAACCAATCTTGGGCATCCAATAAGTACATTTGTGTCATTGGTTGAACATTTAGGTCATTTCGTCCTCCCAATGCTTTTTCTCGTCCAATTAGGGTTTTTAACCAATCTTGTGCATCCAATAAGTACATTTGTGTCATTGGTTGAACATTTAGGTCATTTTCGTCCTCCCAAGGCTTATTCTCGTCCAATTAGGGTTTTTAACCAATCTTGTGCATCCAATAAGTACATTTGTGTCATTGGTTGACATTTAGGTCATTTTCGTCCTCCCAAGGCTTATTCTCGTCCAATTATGGTTTTTAACCAATCTTGTGCATCCAATAAGTACATTTGTGTCATTGGTTGAACATTTAGGTCATTTTCGTCCTCCCAAGGCTTATTCTCGTCCAATTAGGGTTTTTAACCAATCTAGTGCATCCAATAAGTATATTTGTGTCATTGGTTGAACATTTAGGTTATTTTCGTCCTCCCATGGCTTATTCTCGTCCAATTAGGGTTTTTAACCAATCTTGTGCATCCAATAAGTACATTTGTGTCATTGGTTGAACATTTAGGTCATTTTCGTCCACCCTAGGCTTATTGTCGTCCAATTATGGTTTTTAACCAATCTTGTGCATCCAATAACTACATTTGTGTCATTGGTTGAACATTTAGGTCATTTTCATCCTCCCAAGACTTATTCTCGTCCAATTAGGGTTTTTAACCAATCTTGTGCATCCAATAAGTGATTTTGTGTCATTGGTTGAACATTTAGGTCATTTTCGTCCTCCCTAGGCTTATTCTCGTCCAATTAGGGTTTTTAACCAATCTTGTGCATCCAATAAGTGATTTTGTGTCATTGGTTGAACATTTAGGTCATTTTCGTCCTCCCAAGGCTTATTCTTGTCCAATTACGGTTTTTAACCAATCTTGTGCATCCAATAAGTGATTTTGTGTCATTGATTGAACATTTAGGTCATTTTCATCCTCCCAAGTCTTATTCGGGTCCAATTAGGGTTTTTAACCAATCTTGTGCATCCAATAAGTGATTTTGTGTCACAGGTTGAATATTTAGGTCATTTTCGTCCTCCCAAGGCTTATTCTCGTCCAATTAGGGTTTTTAACCAATCTTG
Source organism: Cicer chorassanicum (assembly GCA_037974735.1). Lineage (NCBI taxonomy): Eukaryota > Viridiplantae > Streptophyta > Magnoliopsida > Fabales > Fabaceae > Cicer > Cicer chorassanicum. The sequence goes on from JBBPBP010000481.1 coordinate 12,209, forward strand.
TGCATCCAATAAGTGATTTTGTGTCATTGGTTGAACATTTAGGTCATTTTCGTCCTCCCTAGGCTTATTCTCGTCCAATTAGGGTTTTTAACCAATCTTGTGCATCCAATAAGTACATTTGTGTCATTGGTTGAACATTTAGGTCATTTTTCGTCCTCCCAAGGCTTATTGTCGTCCAATTAGGGTTTTTAACCAATCTTGTGCATCCAATAAATGATTTTGTGTCATTGGTTGAACATTTAGGTCATTTTCGTCCTCCCTAGGCTTATTCTCGTCCAATTAGGGTTTTTAACCAATCTTGTGCATCCAATAAGTACATTTGTGTCATTTGTTGAACATTTAGGTCATTTTCTTACTCGCTAGGCTTATTCTCGTCCAATTAGGGTTTTTAACCAATCTTGTGCATCCAATAAGTACATTTGTGTCATTGGTTGAACATTTAGGTCATTTTCGTCCTCCCAAGGCTTATTCTCGTCCAATTAGGGTTTTTAACCAATCTTGTGCATCCAATAAGTGATTTTGTGTCATTGGTTGAACATTTAGGTCATTTTCGTCCTCCCTAGGCTTATTCTCGTCCAATTAGGGTTTTTAACCAATCTTGTGCATCCAATAAGTGATTTTGTGTAATTGGTTGTACATTTAGGTCATTTTCGTCCTCCCTAGGCTTATTCTTGCCAATTAAGGTTTTGAACCAATCTTGTGCATCCAATAAGTGATTTTGTGTCATTGTTTGAACATTTAGGTCATTTTCGTCCTCCCAAGGCTTATTCTCGTCCAATTAGGGTTTTGAACCAATCTTGTGCATCCAATAAGTGATTTTGTGTCATTGGATGAACATTTAGGTCATTTTCGTTCTCCCTAGGCTTATTCTCGTCCAATTAGGGTTTTTAACCAATCTTGTGCATCCAATAAGTACATTTGTGTCATTGGTTGAATATTTAGCTCATTTTCGTACTCCCTAGGCTTATTCTCGTCCAATTAGGGTTTTGAACCAATCTTGTGCATCCAATAAGTGATTTTGTGTCATTGGTTGAATATTTAGGTCATTTTCGTCCTCCCTAGGCTTATTCTCGTCCAATTA
>JBBPBP010000481.1:13299-103819 GCA_037974735.1 Cicer chorassanicum
TGTCATTGGTTGAACATTTAGGTCATTTTCGTCCTCCCAAGGCTTATTCTCGTCCAATTAGGGTTTTTAACCAATCTTGTGCATCCAATAAGTGATTTTGTTTCATTGGTTGAACATTTAGGTCATTTTCGTCCTCCCAAGGCTTATTCTCGTCCAATTAAGGGTTTTAACCAATCTTTTGCATCCAATAAGTACATTTGTGTCATTGGTTGAACATTTAGCTCATTTTCGTCCTCCCAAGGCTTATTCTCGTCCAATTAGGGTTTTTAACCAATCTTGTGCATCCAATAAGTGATTTTGTTTCATTGGTTGAACATTTAGGTCATTTTCGTCCTCCCAAGGCTTATTCTCGTCCAATTAGGGTTTTTAACCAATCTTGTGCATCCAATAAGTACATTTATGTCATTGGTTGAACATTTAGGTCATTTTCGTTTTCCGAAGGCTTATTCTCGTCCAATTAGGGTTTTTAACCAATCTTGTGCATCCAATATGTACATTTGTGTCATTGGTTGAACATTTATGTCATTTTCGTCCTCACGGGGCTTTTTCTCGTCCAATTTGGGGTTTTAACCAATCTTTTGCATCCAATAAGTACATTTGTGTCATTGGTTGAACATTTAGGTCATTTTCGTCCTCCCAAGGCTTATTCTCGTCCAATTAGGGTTTTTAATCAATCTTGTGCATCCAATAAGTAATTTTGTTTCATTGGTTGAACATTTAGGTCTTTTTCGTCCTCCCAAGGCTAATTCTCGTCCAATTTGGGTTTTGAACCAATCTTGTGCATCCAATAAGTGATTTTGTGTCATTGGTTGAACATTTAAGTCATTTTCGTCCTCCCAATGCTTAGTCTCGTCCAATTAGGCTTTTTAACCAATCTTGTGCATCCAATCAGTACATTTGTGTCATTGTTTGAACATTTAGGTCATTTTCGTGCTCCCAAGGCTTATTCTCGTCCAATTTGGGTTTTTAACCAATCTTGTACATCCAATAAGTACATTTGTGTCATTGGTTGAACATTTAGGCCATTTTCGTCCTCCCAAGGCTTATACTCGTCCAATAAGGGTTTTTAACCAATCTTGTGCATCCAATAAGTGATTTTGTGTCATTGGTTGAACATTTACGTCATTTTCGTCCTCCCAAGGCTTATTCTCGTCCAATTAGGGTTTTTAACCAATCTTCTGCATCCAATAAATACATTTGTGTCATTGGTTGAACATTTAGGTCATTTTCGTCCTCCCTAGGCTTATTCTCGTCCAATTAGGGTTTTTAACCAATCTTGTGCATCCAATAAGTGATTTTGTGTCATTGGTTGAACATTTAGGTCATTTTCGTCCTCCCTAGGCTTATTCTCGTCCAATTAGGGTTTTTAACCCATCTTGTGCATCCAATAAGGACATTTGTGTCATTGGTTGAACATTTAGGTCATTTTCGTCCTCCCTAGGCTTATTCTCGTCCAATAAGGGTTTTAACCAATCTTGTGCATCCAATAAGAGATTTTGTGTCATTGGTTGAACATTTAGGTCATTTTCGTCCTCCCAAGGCTTATTCTCGTCCAATAAGGGTTTTTAACCAATCTTGTGCATCCAATAAGTGATTTTTTGTCATTGGTTGAAAATTTAGGTCATTTTCGTCCTCCCAAGGCTTATTCTCGCCAAATTAGGGTTTTTAACCAATCTTGTGCATCCAATAAGTGATTTTGTGTCATTGGTTGAACATTTAGGTCATTTTCGTCCTCCCTAGGCTTATTCTCGTCCAATTAGGGTTTTTAACCAATCTTGTGCATCCAATAAGTGATTTTGTGTCATTGGTTGAACATTTAGGTCATTTTCGTCCTCCCTAGGCTTATTCTTATCAAATTGGCATTTTTAACCAATCTTGTGCAACCAATAAGTGATTTTATGTCATTGGATGAACATTTAGGTCATTTTCGTCCTCCCTAGGCTTATTCTCGTTCAATTAGGGTTTTTAACCAATCTTGTGCATCCAATAAGTGATTTTGTGTCATTGGTTGAACATTTAGGTCATTTTCGTCCTCCCTAGGCTTATTCTTATCCAATTGGCGTTTTTAACCAATCTTGTGCAACCAATAAGTGATTTTGTGTCGTTGGATGAACATTTAGGTCATTTTCCTCCTCCCTAGGCTTATTCTAATCCAATTACAGTTTTTAACCAATCTTGTGAATCCAACAAGTGATTTAGTGCCATTGGTTGAACATTTAGGTTATTTTCGTCCTCCCTAGGCTTATTCTTATCCAATTGGGGTTTTTAACCAATCTTGTGCATCCAATAAGTGATTTTGTGTCATTGGATGAACATTTAGGTCATTTTCATCCTCCCTAGGCTTATTCTAATCCAATTAGGGTTTTTAACCAATCTTGTGCATCCAATAAGTGATTTTGTGTCATTGGTTGAACATTTAGGTCATTTTCGTCCTCCCTAGGCTTATTCTCGTCCAATTAGGGTTTTTAACCAATCTTGTGCATCCAATAAGTGATTTTGTGTCATTGGTTGAACATTTAGGTCATTTTCGTCCTCCCTAGGCTTATTCTCGTCCAATTAGGGTTTTTATCAATCTTGTGCATCCAATAAGTGATTTTATGTCATTGATTGAACATTTAGGTCATTTTCGCTCTCCTTATGCTTATTCTCGTCCAATTAGGGTTTTTAACCAATCTTGTGCATCCACTAAGTGATTTTGTTTCATTGGTTGAACATTTAGGTCATTTTCGTCCTCCCAAGGCTTATTCTCGTCCAATTAGGGTTTTTAACCAATCTTGTGCATCCAATAAGTACATTTGTGTCATTGGTTGAACATTTAGGTCATTTTCGTCCTCCCAAGGCTTATTCTCGTCCAATTAGGGTTTTTAACCAATCTTGTGCATGCAATAAGTGATTTTGGGTCATTGATTGAACATTTATGTCATTTTCGTCCTCCCAAGGCTTATTCTCGTCCAATTAGGGTTTTTAACCAATCTTGTGCATCCAATAAGTGATTTTGTGTCATTGGTTTAACATTTAGGTCATTTTCGTCCTCCCTAGGCTTATTCTCGTCCAATTAGGGTTTTTAACCAATCTTGTGCATCCAATAAGTGATTTTGTGTCCTTGGTTTAACATTTAGGTCATTTTCGTCCTCCCTAGGCTTATTCTCGTCCAATTACGGTTTTTAACCAATCTTTTGCTTCCAATAAGTGATTTTGTGCTATTGGTTGAACATTTAGGTCATTTTCCTCCCCCAAGACTTATTCTCATCCAATTAGGGTTTTTAACCAATCTTGTGCATCCAATAAGTGATTTTGTGTCATTGGTTGAACATTTAGGTCATTTTCGTCCTCCCAAGGCTTATTCTCGTCCAATTAGGGTTTTTAACCAATCTTGTGCATCCAATAAGTGATTTTGTGTCATTGGTTGAACATTTAGGTCATTTTCGTCCTCCCAAGGCTTATTCTCGTCCAATTAGGGTTTTTAACCAATCTTGTGCATCCAATAAGTGATTTTGTGTCATTGGTTGAACATTTAGGTCATTTTCGTCCTCCCAAGGCTTATTCTCGCCCAAGTAGGGTTTTTAACCAATCTTGTGCATCCAATAAGTGATTTTGTGTCATTGGTTGAACATTTAGGTCATTTTCGTCCTCCCAAGGCTTATTCTCGTCCAATTAGGGTTTTTAACCAATCTTGTGCATCCAATAAGTGATTTTGTGTCATTGGTTGAACATTTAGGTCATTTTCGTCCTCCCTAGGCTTATTCTCGTCCAATTAGGGTTTTTAACCAATCTTGTGCATCCAATAAGTGATTTTGTGTCATTGGTTGAAAATTTAGGTCATTTTCGTCCTCCCAAGGCTTATTCTCGTCCAATTAGGGTTTTTAAGAAATCTTGTGCATCCAATATGTGATTTTGTGTTATTGGTTGAACATTTAGGTCATTTTCGTCCTCCCTAGACTTATTCTCGTCCACTTAGGGGTTTTAACCAATCTTGTGCATCCAATAAGTACATTTGTGTCATTGGTTAAAGATTTAGGTCATTTTTGTCCTCCCAAGGCTTATTCTCGTCCAATTAGGGTTTTTAACCAATCTTGTGCATCCAATAAGTGATTTTGTGTCATTGGTTGAACATTTAGGTCATTTTCGTCCTCCCTAGGCTTATTCTCGTCCAATTAGGGTTTTTAACCAATCTTGTGCATCCAATAAGTGATTTTGTGTCATTGGTTGAACATTTAGGTCATTTTCGTCCTCCCTAGGCTTATTCTCGTCCAATTAGGGTTTTTAACCAATCTTGTGCATCCAATAAGTGATTTTGTAGCATTGGTTGAACATTTAGGTCATTTTCGTCCACCCTAGGCTTATTCTCGTCCAATTAGGGTTTTTAACCAATCTTGTGCATCCAATAAGTGATTTTGTGTCATTGGTTGAACATTTAGGTCATTTTCATCCTCCCAAGGCTTATTCTCCTCGAATTAGGGTTTTTAACCAATCTTGTGAATCCAATAAGTACATTTGTGTCATTGGTTGAACATGTAGGTCATTTTCGTCCTCCCACGGCTTATTCTCGTCCAATTAGGGTTTTTAACCAATCTTGTGCATCCAATAACTACATTTGTGTCATTGGTTGAACATTTAGGACATTTTCGTCCTCCCAAGGCTTATTCTCGTCCAATTAGGGTTTTTAACCAATCTTGTGCATCCAATAAGTACATTTGTGTCATTGGTTGAACATTTAGGTCATTTTCGTCCTCCCAAGGCTTATTCTCGTCCAATTAGGGTTTTTAACCAATCTTGTGCATACAATAAGTGATTTTGTGCCATTGGTTGAACATTTAGGTCATTTTCGTCCTCCCAAGGCTTATTCTCGTCCAATTAGGGTTTTTAACCAATCTTGTGCATCCAATAAGTACATTTGTGTCATTGGTTGAACATTTAGGTCATTTTCGTTTTCCCAAGGCTTATTCTCGTCCAATTAGGGTTTTTAACCAATCTTGTGCATCCAATATGTACATTTGTGTCATTGGTTGAACATTTATGTCATTTTCGTCCTCACAGGGCTTATTCTCGTCCAATTTGGGGTTTTAACCAATCTTTTGCATCCAATAAGTACATTTGTGTCATTGGTTGAACATTTAGGTCATTTTCGTCCTCCCAAGGCTTATTCTCGTCCAATTAGGGTTTTTAACCAATCTTGTGCATCCAATAAGTGATTTTGTTTCATTGGTTGAACATTTAGGTCATTTTCGTCCTCCCAAGGCTTATTCTCGTCCAATTAGGGTTTTTAACCAATCTTGTTCATCCAATAAGTACATTTGTGTCATTGGTTGAACATTTAGGTCATTTTCGTCCTCCCAAGGCTTATTCTCGTCCAATTAGGGTTTTTAACCAATCTTGTGCATCCAATAAGTGATTTTGTTTCATTGGTTGAACATTTAGGTCATTTTCGTCCTCCCAACGCTAATTCTCGTCCAATTAGGGTTTTGAACCAATCTTGTGCATCCAATAAGTGATTTTGTGTCATTGGTTGAACATTTAAGTCATTTTCGTCCTCCCAATGCTTAGTCTCGTCCAATTAGGCTTTTTAACCAATCTTGTGCATCCAATCAGTACATTTGTGTCATTGTTTGAACATTTAGGTCATTTTCGTGCTCCCAAGGCTTATTCTCGTCCAATTTGGGTTTTTAACCAATCTTGTACATCCAATAAGTACATTTGTGTCATTGGTTGAACATTTAGGTCATTTTCGTCCTCCCAAAGCTTATACTCGTCCAATAAGGGTTTTTAACCAATCTTGTGCATCCAATAAGTGATTTTGTGTCATTGGTTGAACATTTACGTCATTTTCGTCCTCCCAAGGCTTATTCTCGTCCAATTAGGGTTTTTAACTAATCTTCTGCATCCAATAAATACATTTGTGTCATTGGTTGAACATTTAGGTCATTTTCGTCCTCCCTAGCCTTATTCTCGTCCAATTAGGGTTTTTAACCAATCTTGTGCATCCAATAAGTGATTTTGTGTCATTGGTTGAACATTTAGGTAATTTTCGTCCTCCCTAGGCTTATTCTCATCCAATTAGGGTTTTGAACCAATCTTGTGCATCCAATAAGTGATTTTGTGTCATTGGTTGAACATTTAGGTCATTTTCGTCCTCCCTAGGCTTATTCTCGTCCAATTAGGGTTTTTAACCAATCTTGTGCATCCAATAAGTGATTTTGTGTCATTGGTTGAACATTTAGGTCATTTTCGTCCTCCCTAGGCTTATTGTCGTCCAATAAGGGTTTTTAAACAATCTTGTGTATCCAATAAGTGATTTTGTGACATTGGTTAAACATTTAGGTCATTTTTGTCCTCCCTAGGCTTATTCTCGTCCAATTAGGGTTTTTAACCAATCTTGTGCATCCAATAAGTGATTTTGTGTCATTGGTTGAACATTTAGGTCATTTTCGTCCTCCCAAGGCTTATTCTCGCCCAATTAGGGTTTTTAACCAAGCTTGTGCATCCAATAAGTGATTTTGTGTTATTGGTTGAACATTTAGGTCATTTTCGTCCTCCCAAGGCTTAAACTCGTCCAATTAGGGTTTTTAACCAATCTTGTGCATCCAATAAGTGATTTTGTGTCATTGGTTGAACATTTAGGTCATTTTCGTCCTCCCAAGGCTTATTCTCGTCCAATTAGGGTTTTTAACCAATCTTGTGCATCCAATAAGTACATTTGTGTCTTTGGTTGAACATTTAGGTCATTTTCGTCCTCCCAAGGCTTATTCTCGTCCAATTAGGGTTTTGAACCAATCTTGTGCATCCAATAAGTGATTTTGTGTAATTGGTTGAACATTTAGGTCATTTTCGTCCTCCCTAGGCTTAATCTCGTCCAATTAGGGTATTTAACCAATCTTGTGCATCCAATAAGTGATTTTGTGTCATTGGTTGAACATTTAGGTCATTTTCGTCCTCCCTAGGCTTATTCTCGTCCAATTAGGGTTTTTAACCAATCTTGTGCATCCAATAAGTGATTTTGTGTCATTGGTTGAACATTTAGGTCATTTTCGTCCTCCCAAGGCTTATTCTCGTCCAATTAGGGTTTTTAACCAATCTTGTGCATCCAATAAGTGATTTTGTGTTATTTGTTGAACATTTAGGTCATTTTCGTCCTCCCAAGCCTTATTCTCGTCCAATTAGGGTTTTTAACAAATCTAGTGCATCCAATAAGTGATTTTGTGTCATTGGTTGAACATTTAGGTCATTTTCGTCCTCCCAAGGCTTATTCTCGCCCAATTAGGGTTTTTAACCAATCTTGTGCATCCAATAAGTACGTTTGTGTCATTGGTTGAACATTTAGGTCATTTTCGTCCTCCCAAGGCTTATTCTCGTCCAATTAGGGTTTTTAACCAATCTTGTGCATCCAATACGTGATTTTGTGTCATTGGTTGAACATTTAGGTCATTTTCGTCCTTCAAGGCTTATTCTCGTCCTATTAGGGTTTTTAACCAATCTTGTGCATCCAATAAGTGATTTTGTGTCATTGGTTGAACATTTAGGTCATTTTCGTCCTCCCAAGGCTTATTCTCGTCCAATTAGGGTTTTTAACCAATCTTGTGCATCCAATAAGTGATTTTGTGTCATTGGTTGAACATTTAGGTCATTTTCGTCCTCCCAAGGCTTATTCTCGTCCAATTAGGGTTTTTAACCAATCTTGTGCATCCAATAAGTGATTTTGTGTCATTGGTTGAACATTTAGATCATTTTCGTCCTCCCAAGGCTTATTCTCGTCCAATTAGGGTTTTTAACCAATCTTCTGCATCCAATAAGTGATTTTGTGTCATTGGTTGAACATTTAGGTCATTTTCATCCTCCCAAGGCTTATTCTCGTCCAATTAGGGTTTTTAACCAATCTTGTGCATCCAATAAGTGATTTTGTGTCATTGGTTGAACATTTAGGTCATTTTCGTCCTCCCAAGGCTTATTCTCGTCCAATTAGGGTTTTTAACCAATCTTGTGCATCCAATAAGTACGTTTGTGTCATTGGTTGAACATTTAGGTCCTTTTCGTCCTCCCAAGGCTTATTCTCGTCCAATTAGGGTTTTTAACCAATCTTGTGCATCCAATAAGTACATTTGTGTCATTGGTTGAACATTTAGGTCATTTTCGTCCTCCCAAGGCTTATTCTCGTCCAATTAGGGTTTTTAACCAATCTTGTGCTTCCAATAAGTGATTTTGTTTCATTGGTTGAACATTTAGGTCATTTTCATCCTCCCAAGGCTTATTCTCGTCCAATTAGGGTTTTTAACCAATCTTGTGCATCCAATAAGTGATTTTGTGTCATTGGTTGAACATTTAGGTCATTTTCGTCCTCCCAAGGCTTATTCTCGTCCAATTAGGGTTTTTAACCAATCTTGTGCATCCAATAAGTACATTTGTGTCATTGGTTGAACATTTAGGTCATTTTCGTCCTCCCAAGGCTTATTCTCGTCCAATTAGGGTTTTTAACCAATCTTGTGCATCCAATAAGTGATTTTGTTTCATTGGTTGAACATTTAGGTCATTTTCGTCCTCCCAATGCTTAGTCTCGTCCAATTAGGCTTTTTAACCAATCTTGTGCATCCAATCAGTACATTTGTGTCATTGTTTGAACATTTAGGTCATTTTCGTGCTCCCAAGGCTTATTCTCGTCCAATTTGGGTTTTTAACCAATCTTGTACATCCAATAAGTACATTTGTGTCATTGGTTGAACATTTAGGTCATTTTCGTCCTCCCAAGGCTTATACTCGTCCAATAAGGGTTTTTAACCAATCTTGTGCATCCAATAAGTGATTTTGTGTCATTGGTTGAACATTTACGTCATTTTCGTCCTCCCAAGGCTTATTGTCGTCCAATTAGGGTTTTTAACCAATCTTCTGCATCCAATAAGTGATTTTGTGTCATTGTTTGAACATTTAGGTCATTTTCGTCCTCCCAAGGCTTATTCTCGTCCAATTAGGGTTTTTAACCAATATTGTGCATCCAATAAGTACATTTGTGTCATTGGTTGAACATTTAGGTCATTTTCGTCCTCCCAAGGCTTATTCTCGTACAATTAATGGTTTTAACCAATCTTGGGCATCCAATAAGTGATTTTGTGTCATTGGTTGAACATTTAGGTAATTTTCGTTCTCCCTAGGCTTATTCTCATCCAATTAGGGTTTTTAACCAATCTTGTGCATCCAATAAGTACATTTGTGTCATTGGTTGAACATTTAGGTCATTTTCATCCTCCCAAGGCTTATTCTCGTCCAATTAAGGGTTTTAACCAATCTTTTGCATCCAATAAGTACATTTGTGTCATTGGGTGAACATTTAGGTCATTTTCGTCTTCCCTAGGCTTATTCTCGTCCAATTAGGGTTTTTAACCAATCTTGTGCATCCAATAAGTGATTTTGTTTCATTGGTTGAACATTTAGGTCATTTTCGTCCTCCCAAGGCTTATTCTCGTCCAATTAGGGTTTTTAACACATCTTGTGAATCCAATAAGTACATTTGTGTCATTGGTTGAACATTTAGGTCATTTTCGTCCTCCCAAGGCTTATTCGCGTCCAATTAGGGGTTTTAACCAATCTTTTGCATCCAATAAGTACATTTGTGTCATTGGTTGAACATTTAGGTCATTTTCGTCCTCCCAAGGCTTATTCTCGTCCAATTAGGGTTTTTAACCAATCTTGTGCATCCAATAAGTGATTTTGTTTCATTGGTTGAACATTTAGGTCATTTTCGTCCTCCCAAGGCTAATTCTCGTCCAATTAGGGTTTTGAACCAATCTTGTGCATCCAATAAGTGATTTTGTGTCATTGGTTGAACATTTAAGTCATTTTCGTCCTCCCAATGCTTAGTCTCGTCCAATTAGGCTTTTTAACCAATCTTGTGCATCCAATCTGTACATTTGTGTCATTGTTTGAACATTTAGGTCATTTTCGTGCTCCCAAGGCTTATTCTCGTCCAATTTGGGTTTTTAACCAATCTTGTACATCCAATAAGTACATTTGTGTCATTGGTTGAACATTTAGGTCATTTTCGTCCTCCCAAGGCTTATACTCGTCCAATAAGGGTTTTTAACCAATCTTGTGCATCCAATAAGTGATTTTGTGTCATTGGTTGAACATCTACGTCATTTTCGTCCTCCCAAGGCTTATTCTCGTCCAATTAGGGTTTTTAACCAATCTTCTGCATCCAATAAATACATTTGTGTCATTGGTTGAACATTTAGGTCATTTTCGTCCTCCCTAGGCTTATTCTCGTCCAATTATGGTTTTTAACCAATCTTGTACATCCAATAAGTGATTTTGTGTCATTGGTTGAACATTTAGGTAATTTTCGTCCTCCCTAGGCTTATTCTCGTCCAATTAGGGTTTTGAACCAATCTTGTGCATCCAATAAGTGATTTTGTGTCATTGGTTGAACATTTAGGTCATTTTCGTCCTCCCTAGGCTTATTCTCGTCCAATTAGGGTTTTTAACCAATCTTGTGCATCCAATAAGTGATTTTGTGTCATTGGTTGAACATTTAGGTCATTTTCGTCTTCCATAGGCTTATTCTCGTCCAATTAGGGTTTTTAACCAATCTTGTGCATCCAATAAGTGATTTTGTGTCATTGGTTGAACATTTAGGTCATTTTCGTCCTCCCTAGGCTTATTCTCGTCCAATTATGGTTTTGAACCAATCTTGTGAATCCAATAAGTGATTTTGTGTTATTGTTTGAACATTTTCGTCCTCCCAATGCTTATTCTCGTCCAATTAGGGTTTTTAACCAATCTTGTGCATCCAATAAGTGATTTTGTGTCATTGGTTGAACATTTAGGTCATTTTCGTCCTCCCAAGGCTTATTCTCGTCCAATTAGGGTTTTTAACCAATCTTGTAGATCCAATAAGTGATTTTGTGTCATTGGTTGAACATTTAGGTCATTTTCGTCCTCCCAAGGCTTATTCTCGTCCAATTAGGGTTTTTAACCAATCTTGTGCATCCAATAAGTGATTTTGTGTCATTGGTTGAACATTTAGGTCATTTTCGTCCTCCCTAGGATTATTGTTGTCCAATTAGGGTTTTTAACCAATCTTGTGCATCCAATAAGAACATTTGTGTCATTGGTTGAACATTTAGGTCATTTTCGTCCTCCCTAGGCTTATTCTCGTCCAATTAGGCTTTTTCACCAATCTTGTGCATCCAATAAGTACATTTGTGTCATTGGTTGAACATTTAGGTCATTTTCGTCCTCCCAAGGCTTATTCTCGTCCAATTAGGGTTTTTAACCAATCTTGTGCATCCAATAAGTGCTTTTGTGTCATTTGTTGAACATTTAGGTCATTTTCGTCCTCCCAAGGCTTATTCTCGTCCAATTAGGGTTTTTAACCAATCTTGTGCATCCAATAAGTGATTTTGTGTCATTGGTTGAACATTTAGGTCATTTTCGTCCTCCCAAGGCTTATTCTCGTCTTATTAGGGTTTTTAACAAATCTTGTGCATCCAATAAGTACATTTGTGTCATTGGTTGAACATTTAGGTCATTTTCGTCCTCCCAAGGCTTATTCTCGTCCAATTAGGGTTTTTAACCAATCTTGTGCATCCAATAAGTGAATTTGTGTCGTTGGTTGAACATTTAGGTCATTTTCGTCCTCCCAAGGCTTATTCTCGTCCAATTAGGGTTTTTAACCAATCTTGTGCATCCAATAAGTGATTTTGTGTCATTGGTTGAACATTTAGGTCATTTTCGTCCTCCCTAGGCTTATTCTCGTCCAATTAGGGTTTTTAACCAATCTTGTGCATCCAATAAGTACATTTGTGTCATTGGTTGAACATTTAGGTCATTTTTCATCCTCCCAAGGCTTATTCACATCCAATTAGGGTTTTTAACCAATCATTTGCATCCAATAAGTACATTTGTGTCAATGGTTGAACATTTAGGTCATTTTCATCCTCCCAAGGCTTATTCGCGTCCAATTAGGGTTTTTAACCAATCTTGTGCATCCAATAAGTGATTTTGTGTCATTGGTTGAACATTTAGGTCATTTTCGTCCTCCCTAGGCTTATTCTCGTCCAATTAGGGTTTTTAACCAATCTTGTGCATCCAATAAGTGATTTTAAGTCATTGGTTGAACATTTAGGTCATTTTCGTCCTCCCAAGGCTTATTCTCGTCCAATTAGGGTTTTTAACCAATCTTGTGCATCCAATAAGTGATTTTGTGTCATTGGTTGAACATTTAGGTCATTTTCGTCCTCCATAAGCTCATTCTCGTCCAATTAGGGTTTTTAACCAATCTTGTGCATCCAATAAGTGATTTTGTGTCATTGGTTGAACATTTAGGTCATTTTCGTCCTCCCTAGGCTTATTCTCGTCCAATTAGGGTTTTTAACCAATCTTGTGCATCCAATAAGTGATTTTGTGTCATTGGTTGAACATTTAGGTCATTTTCGTCCTCCCTAGGCTTATTCTCGTCCAATTAGGGTTTTTAACCAATCTTGTGCATCCAATAAGTTATTTTGTGTAATTGGTTGAACATTTAGGTCATTTTCGTTCTCCCTAGGCTTATTCTGGTCCAATTAGGGTTTTTAACCAATCTTTTGCATCCAATAAGTTATTTTGTGTAATTGGTTGAACATTTAGGTCATTTTCGTCCTCCCTAGGCTTATTCTCGTCCAATTAGGGTTTTTAACCAATCTTGTGCATCCAATATGTACATTTGTGTCATTGGTTGAACATTTAGGTCATTTTCGTCCTCCCTAGGCTTATTCTCGTCCAATTAGGGTTTTTAACCAATCTTGTGCATCCAATAAGTGATTTGGTGTCATTGGTTGAACATTTAGGTCATTTTCGTCCTCCCTAGGCTTATTCGCGTCCAATTAGGATTTTTAACCAATCTTGTGCATCCAATAAGTGATTTTGTGCTATTGGTTGAACATTTAGGTCATTTATGTCCTCCCAAGGCTTATTCTCGTCCAATTAGGGTTTTTAACCAATCTTGTGCATCCAATAAGTACATTTGTGTCATTGGTTGAACATTTAGGTCATTTTCGTCCTCCCAAGGCTTATTCTCGTCTAATTAGGGTTTTTAACCAATCTTGTGCATCCAATAAGTGATTTTGTGTCATTGGTAGAACATTTAGGTCATTTTCGTCCTCCCTAGGCTTATTCTCGTCCAATTAGGGTTTTTAACCAATCTTGTGCATCCAATAAGTAAATTTGTGTCATTGGTTGAACATTTAGGTCATTTTCGTCCTCCCAAGGCTTATTCTCGTCCAATTAGGGTTTTTAACCAATCTTGTGCATCCAATAAGTACATTTGTGTCAATGGTTGAACATTTAGGTCATTTTCGTCCTCCCAAGGCTTATTCTCGTAGAATTAATGGTTTTAACCAATCTTGTGCATCCAATAAATGATTTTGTGTCATTGGTTGAACATTTAGGTAATTTTCGTTCTCCCTAGGCTTATTCTCATCCAATTAGGGTTTTTAACCAATCTTGTGCATCCAATAAGTACATTTGTGTCATTGGTTGAACATTTAGGTCATTTTCGTCTTCCCTAGGCTTATTCTCGTCCAATTAGGGTTTTTAACCAATCTTGTGCATCCAATAAGTAATTTTGTTTCATTGGTTGAACATTTAGGTCATTTTCGTCCTCCCAAGGCTTATTCTCGTCCAATTAGGGTTTTTAACCAATCTTGTGCATCCAATAAGTACATTTGTGTCATTGGTTGAACATTTAGGCCATTTTCGTCCTCCCAAGGCTTATTCTCGTCCAATTAGGGTTTTTAACCAATCTTGTGCATCCAATAAGTGATTTTGCTTCATTGGTTGAACATTTAGGTCATTTTCGTCCTCCCTAGGCTTATTCTTGTCCAATTAGGGTTTTTAACCAATCTTGTGCATCCAATAAGTACATTTGTGTCATTGGTTGAACATTTAGGTCATTTTCGTCCTCCCAAGGCTTATTCTCGTCCAATTAGGGGTTTTAACCAATCTTGTGCATCCAATAAGTGATTTTGTTTCAATGGTTGAACATTTAGGTCATTTTCGTCCTCCCAAGGCTTATTCTCGTCCAATTAGGGTTTTTAACCAATCTTGTGCATCCAATAAGTGATTTTGTTTCAATGGTTGAACATTTAGGTCATTTTCGTCCTCCCAAGGCTTATTCTCGTCCAATTAGGGGTTTTAACCAATCTTTTGCATCCAATAAGTACATTTGTGTCATTGGTTGAACATTTAGGTCATTTTCGTCCTCCCAAGGCTTATTCTCGTCCAATTAGGGTTTTTAACCAATCTTGTGCATCCAATAAGTGATTTTGTTTCATTGGTTGAACATTTAGGTCATTTTCGTCCTCCCAAGGCTTATTCTCGTCCAATTAGGGTTTTTAACCAATCTTGTGCATCCAATAAGTAGATTAGTGTCATTGGTTGAACATTTAGGTCATTTTTCGTTTTCCCAAGTCTTATTCTCGTCTAATTAGGGTTTTTAACCAATCTTGTGCATCCAATAAGTACATTTGTGTCATTGGTTGAACATTTAGGTCATTTTCGTCCTCCTAATGCTTAGTCTCGTCCAATTAGGGTTTTTAACCAATCTTGTGCATCCAATCAGTACATTTGTGTCATTGTTGGAACATTTAGGTCATTTTCATCCTCCCAAGGCTTATTCTCGTCCAATTAGGGTTTATAACCAATCTTGTGCATCCAATAAGTGATTTTGTGTCATTGTTTGAACATTTAGGTCATTTTCGTCCTCCCAAGGCTTATTCTCGTTCAATTAGGGTTTTTAACCAATCTTGTGCATCCAATAAGTAGATTTGTGTCATTGGTTGAACATTTAGGTCATTTTCGTTTTCCCAAGGCTTAATCTCATCCAATTAGGGTTTTTAACCAATCTTGTGCATCCAATAAGTACATTTGTGTCATTGGTTGAACATTTAGAACATTTTAGTCCTCCTAATGCTTAGTCTCGTCCAATTCGGGTTTTTAACCAATCTTGTGCATCCAATCAGTACATTTGTATCATTGTTTTAACATTTAGGTCATTTTCGTCCTCCCAAGGCTTATTCTCGTCCAATTAGGGTTTATAACCAATCTTGTGCATCCAATAAGTGATTTTGTGTCATTGTTTGAACATTTAGGTCAATGTCGTCCTCCCAAGGCTTATTCTCGTCCAATTAGGGTTTTTAACCAATCATGTGCATCCAATATGTACATTTGTGTAATTGGTTGAACATTTAGGTCATTTTCGTCCTCACAAGGCTTATTCTCGTCCAATTAGGGGTTTTAACCAATCTTTTGCATCCAATAAGTACATTTGTGTCATTGGTTGAACATTTAGGTCATTTTCGTCTTCCCTAGGCTTATTCTCGTCCAATTAGGGTTTTTAACCAATCTTGTGCATCCAATAAGTGATTTTGTTTCATTGGTTGAACATTTAGGTCATTTTCGTCCTCCCAAGGCTTATTCTCGTCCAATTAGGGTTTTTAACCAATGTTGTGCATCCAATATGTACATTTGTGTCATTGGTTGAACATTTAGGTCATTTTCGTCCTCCCAAGGCTTATTCTCGTACAATTAATGGTTTTAACCAATCTTGTGCATCCAATAAGTGATTTTGTGTCATTGGTTGAACATTTAGGTAATTTTTGTTCTCCCTAGGCTTATTCTCATCCAATTAGGGTTTTTAACTAATCTTGTGCATCCAATAAGTACATTTGTGTCATTGGTTGAACATTTAGGTCATTTTCGTCTTCCCTAGGCTTATTCTCGTCCAATTAGGGTTTTTAACCAATCTTGTGCATCCAATAAGTGATTTTGTTTCATTGGTTGAACATTTAGGTCATTTTCGTCCTCCCAAGGCTTATTCTCGTCCAATTAGGGTTTTTAACCAATGTTGTGCATCCAATAAGTACATTTGTGTCATTGGTTGAACATTTAGGTCATTTTCGTCCTCCCAAGGCTTATTCTCGTACAATTAATGGTTTTAACCAATCTTGTGCATCCCATAAGTGATTTTGTGTCATTGGTTGAACATTTAGGTAATTTTCGTTCTCCCTAGGCTTATTCTCATCCAATTAGGGTTTTTAACTAATCTTGTGCATCCAATAAGTACATTTGTGTCATTGGTTGAACATTTAGGTCATTTTCGTCTTCCCTAGGCTTATTCTCGTCCAATTAGGGTTTTTAACCATTCTTGTGCATCCAATAAGTGATTTTGTTTCATTGGTTGAACATTTAGGTCATTTTCGTCCTCCCAAGGCTTATTCTCGTCCAATTAGGGTTTTTAACCAATCTTGTGCATCCAATAAGTACATTTGTGTCATTGGTTGAACATTTAGGTCATTTTCGTCCTCCCAAGGCTTATTCTCGTCCAATTAGGGTTTTTAACCAATCTTGTGCATCCAATAAGTGATTTTGGGTCATTAATTGAACATTTAGGTCATTTTCGTCCTCCCAAGGCTTATTCTCGTCCAATTAGGGTTTTTAACCAATCTTGTGCATCCAATAAGTGATTTTGTGTCATTGGTTTAACATTTAGGTTATTTTCGTCCTCCCTAGGCTTATTCTCGTCCAATTACGGTTTTTAACCAATGTTGTGCTTCCAATAAGTGATTTTGTGCTATTGGTTGAACATTTAGGTCATTTTCCACCCCCAAGGCTTATTCTCGTCCAATTAGGGTTTTTAACCAATCTTGTGCATCCAATAAATGATTTTGTGTCATTGGTTGAACATTTAGGTCATTTTCGTCCTCCCAAGGCTTATTCTCGTCCAATTAGGGTTTTTAACCAATCTTGTGCATCCAATAAGTGATTTTGTTTCATTGGTTGAACATTTAGGTCATTTTCGTCCTCCCAAGGCTAATTCTCGTCCAATTAGGGTTTTGAACCAATCTTGTGCATCCAATAAGTGATTTTGTGTCATTGGTTGAACATTTAAGTCATTTTCGTCCTCCCAATGCTTAGTCTCGTCCAATTAGGCTTTTTAACCAATCTTGTGCATCCAATCTGTACATTTGTGTCATTGTTTGAACATTTAGGTCATTTTCGTGCTCCCAAGGCTTATTCTCGTCCAATTTGGGTTTTTAACCAATCTTGTACATCCAATAAGTACATTTGTGTCATTGGTTGAACATTTAGGTCATTTTCGTCCTCCCAAGGCTTATACTCGTCCAATAAGGGTTTTTAACCAATCTTGTGCATCCAATAAGTGATTTTGTGTCATTGGTTGAACATTTAGGTCATTTTCGTCCTCCCTAGGCTTATTCTCGTCCAATTAGGGTTTTTAACCAATCTTCTGCATCCAATAAATACATTTGTGTCATTGGTTGAACATTTAGGTCATTTTCGTCCTCCCTAGGCTTATTCTCGTCCAATTAGGGTTTTTAACCAATCTTGTGCATCCAATAAGTGATTTTGTGTCATTGGTTGAACATTTAGGTCATTTTCGTCCTCCCTTGGCTTATTCTCGTCCAATTATGGTTTTGAACCAATCTTGTGAATCCAATAAGTGAGTTTGTGTTATTGTTTGAACATTTAGGTCATTTTCGTCCTCCCAATGCTTATTCTCGTCCAATTAGGGTTTTTAACCAATCTTGTGCATCCAATAAGTGATTTTGTGTCATTGGTTGAACATTTAGGTCATTTTCGTCCTCCCTAGGCTTATTCTCGTCCAATTAGTGTTTTTAAACAATCTTGTGCATCCAATAAGTGATTTTGTGTCATTGGTTGAACATTTTGGTCATTTTCGTCCTCCCTAGGCTTATTCTCGTCCAATTAGGGTTTTTAACCAATCTTGTGCATCCAATAACTACATTTGTTTCATTGGTTGAACATTTAGGTCATTTTCGTCCTCTCTAGGCTTATTCTCGTCCAATTAGGGTTTTTAACCAATCTTGTGCATCCAATAAGTGATTTTGTTTCATTGGTTGAACATTTAGGTCATTTTCGTCCTCCCAAGGCTTATTCTCGTCCAATTAGGGTTTTTAACCAATCTTGTGCATCCAATAAGTGATTTTGTGTCATTGGTTGAACATTTAGGTCATTTTCGTGCTCCCAAGGCTTATTCTCATCCAATTAAGGTTTTTAACCAATCTGGTGCATCCAATAAGTACATTTGTGTCATTGGTTGAACATTTAGGTCATTTTCGTCCTCCCAAGGCTTATTCTCGTCCAATTAGGGTTTTTAACCAATCTTGTGCATCCAATAAGTATATTTGTGTCATTGGTTGAACATTTAGGTCATTTTCGTCCTCCTAAGGCTTATTCTCATTCAATTAGGGTTTTTAACCAATCTTGTGCATCCAATAAGTACATTTGTGTCATTGGTTTAACATTTGGGTCATTTTCGTCCTCCCAAGGCTTATTCTCGTCCAATTAGGGTTTTTAACCAATCTTGTGCATCCAATAAGTGATTTTGTTTCATTGGTTGAACATTTAGGTCATTTTCGTCCTCCCAAGGCTTATTCTCGTCCAATTAGGGTTTTTAACCAATCTTGTGCATCCAATAAGTACATTTGTGTCATTGGTTGAACATTTAGGTCATTTTCGTCCTCCCAAGGCTTATTCTCGTCCAATTAGGGTTTTTAACCAATCTTGTGCTTCCAATAAGTGATTTTGTTTCATTGGTTGAACATTTAGGTCATTTTCGTCCTCCCAAGGCTTATTCTCGTCCAATTAGGGTTTTTAACCAATCTTGTGCATCCAATAAGTACATTTGTGTCATTGGTTGAACATTTAGGTCATTTTCGTCCTCCCAAGGCTTATTCTCGTACAATTAGGGGTTTTAAGCAATCTTGTGCATCCAATAAGTGATTTTGTATCATTGGTTGAATATTTAGGTCATTTTCGTTCTCCCTAGGCTTATTCTCATCCAATTAGGGTTTTTAACCAATCTTGTGCATCCAATAAGTACATTTGTGTCATTGGTTGAAAATTTAGGTCATTTTCGTCCTCCCAAGGCTTATTCTCGAACAATTAGGGGTTTTAAGCAATCTTGTGCATCCAATAAGTGATTTTGTTTCATTGGTTGAACATTTAGGTCATTTTCGTCCTCCCAAGGCTTATTCTCGTCCAATTAGGGTTTTTAACCAATCTTGTGCATCCAATAAGTACATTTGTGTCATTGGTTGAACATTTAGGTCATTTTCGTCCTCCCAAGGCTTATTCTCGTACAATTATTGGTTTTAACCAATCTTGTGCATCCAATAAATGATTTTGTGTCATTGGTTGAACATTTAGGTAATTTTCGTTCTCCCTAGGCTTATTCTCATCCAATTAAGGGTTTTTAACCAATCTTGTGCATCCAATAAGTACATTTGTGTCATTGGTTGAACATTTAGGTCATTTTCGTCTTCCCTAGGCTTATTCTCGTCCAATTAGGGTTTTTAACCAATCTTGTGCATCCAATAAGTGATTTTGTTTCATTGGTTGAACATTTAGGTCATTTTCGTCCTCCCAAGGCTTATTCTCTTCCAATTAGGGTTTTTAACCAATCTTGTGCATCCAATAAGTACATTTGTGTCATTGGTTGAACATTTAGGCCATTTTCGTCCTCCCAAGGCTTATTCTCGTCCAATTAGGGGTTTTAACACATCTTTTGCATCCAATAAGTACATTTGTGTCATTGGTTGAACATTTAGGTCATTTTCGTCCTCCCAAGGCTTATTCTCGTCCAATTAGGGTTTTGAACCAATCTTGTGCATCCAATAAGTGATTTTCTGTCATTTTTTGAATATTTAGGTCATTTTCGTCCTCCCAAGGCTTATTCTCGTCCAATTAGGGTTTTGAACCAATCTTGTGCATCCAATAAGTGATTTTGTTTCATTGGTTGAACATTTAGGTCATTTTCGTCCTCCCAAGGCTTATTCTCGTCCAATTAGGGTTTTTAACCAATCTTGTGCATCCAATAAGTACATTTGTGTCATTGGTTGAACATTTAGGCCATTTTCGTC
This sequence comes from Cicer chorassanicum, assembly GCA_037974735.1. NCBI lineage: Eukaryota > Viridiplantae > Streptophyta > Magnoliopsida > Fabales > Fabaceae > Cicer > Cicer chorassanicum. Next base: position 33,222 of record JBBPBP010000481.1, read on the forward strand.
CTCCCAAGGCTTATTCTCGTCCAATTAGGGGTTTTAACACATCTTTTGCATCCAATAAGTACATTTGTGTCATTGGTTGAACATTTAGGTCATTTTCGTCCTCCCAAGGTGATAAGGATCTCAAGAGCATGAAGATGATCCATATTTTTAATAAATTAGGATGAACTTTATTTATTTTTATTTGGTTTGTAATAATTCTTAGTTTGCTTTAATTTGGATTAAGCAATTGACTATCTTGGGCTTCAAGTCTTCATGAGTTGTACTTGTTTCAAATAAAGTGGTTATCAAGTTATTTAGAACCTCCTTTGCCTTCTTTGACCTTGCTCTTGTCATTGGAGTTCCAAGACCTTGAATATCTTCTATGCTTCCTTCCTTTGTTATGCATTCTAGTTCCTCATCATTCCCTCCTTCTTGAACTGAATTTGCCCTCAAATTGCAATCTTCTTCATCTGCATCATATAGAGACAAATCAGCCACATTAAAAGTAGGACTAACACCATACTCACCTGGAAGATCTATTTTGTAGGCATTATCATTAATTTTGGACAGCACTTGAAAAGGTCCATCGCCCCTTGGTTGAAGCTTAGATTTTCTTTGAGAAGGAAATCTTTCCTTCCTTAAATGAACCCAAACCCAGTCACCTGGCTCAAATACAACCTTTTTTCTTCCTTTATTAGCTTGTCGAGCATAGCTATCCACTTTCTTTTCAATTTGTGCCTTTACCTTCTCATGTAATTTTCGAACATATTCAGCCTTAGCGTTCCCATCCTTATGAATTAGAATAGAACTACTTGGCAAAGACATTAAATCAAGAGGAGTGAGAGGGTTAAAACCATAAACAATTTCAGAGGGAGAATAACGAGTAGTACTATGAACAACCCTATTATATGCAAACTCAACGTGGGGTAAACATTCTTCCCAAGACTTAATATTCTTTTTTATTACAGCCCTTAGAAGAGAAGAAAGAGTTCGATTCACTACCTCAGTTTGGCCATCAGTTTGTGGGTGGCAAGTAGTGGAAAAGAGGAGTTTAGTTCCAAGCTTACCCCAAAGTGTCCTCCAAAAGTGACTAATGAATTTAGTGTCTCGATCACTCACAATGCTTCTAGGTACACCATGAAGTCTAACTACTTCTTTAAAGAACAAATCTGCCACGTGACAAGCATCATCCACTTTTCTGCAAGCTATGAAGTGAGCCATCTTGGAGAATCTGTCCACCACCACAAAAATTGATTCTTTTCCGCTTTTAGACCGAGGAAGACCTAAAACAAAATCCATAGAAATATCAATCCAAGGGGAGTTAGGTATTGGTAAAGGAGTATACAAACCATGAGGCATAACTTTGGACTTAGATTTCTTACAAACAATGCATCTTTCACACAATTCTGAGGTTCGTAGCTCCGGTTATCGCGTCCTCCAGCAATACGCGATTTTGGATCCAATCCGTAAGTTTCCAACCTAGAACGATCCTTATAGTTTTCAAGACAAACAAATTCATATCATTTGGTACCAGAGCTTGTCTCTAGGTTTGGAATTGAATAAAATTTTGTTTATGCATTTTTTGGAGAAACATAAATTGCTAGCTGTGTTGCTTTTGTTTGAATTGCTATCATTACTTAATTTGTGTGTTGCTGCAAATTTAAAAAAAAAAAAAAATTGTTTTGTTAAAATTATTGCACACTACTTGTTTGACAAAATTCCTAAGTATGTCATATCCTCAATATATTCGAGATTTTGTATTGGATCCGGAGTATGTGAAATATCTATACGAAAATGGATATGCAAAACATGCAAGAAAAGTAGAAAAGCTAGCCTTGAGAGAGAAAGAGAAAATCAAAGAAAAGAAAGAAGAAGAGAAGAAATATTTGAGAGACAAAGGGCGAGAAATTGACTCAAACTATTTGTCTAATTTTATTAATTCTCTATTGCAAGTGTTTGAAGAAGTGTCTCCAAATGAGGAATGTCATCAATATATTGAAATTGAAAGTAAAGAGAAAGATGATGGTAAAATTGAAGGTTTCTTTAAACAAGAGAGTGAGGGGAATGAAGCAATGTTAGTGTTTGAAGATGATTATTCAAAGGTTCCTCAAAAGGATGCTTACAAGGAAATTATTGAGTCGCCATTTTTTTGTGATGAAGAGAATGTTCAAGAAACTCAACTTGCTTTGAAGCCTTTGCAAATACAAAGTAACATATTGTTTGCCACAAATTTCAATCCAAAGAAGGTAAATTTGGCTATGAATGGCAACTTCAAAAGGTATAACTTTATTACCATATTTAGAATTTCATACCTTTACCATAAATGTACTAAGATGTTAATTGTTCAAGATGAAAATGTGATTCACCGATTTATCACATTTGGTAACTTTTCCAAATTTCCATTTGACCCCGGTGGATATGATGAGCTTGTGGTTTGATTGGATTATTTCTTCATGTACGGAATAATGGAGCTTAAATTCAAGGTCGAATTTCTTCAAGAAGGAGAGAATGATAAGGATCTCAAGAGCATGAAGATGATCCATATTTTTAATAAATTAGGATGAACTTTATTTATTTTTATTTGGTTTGTAATAATTCTTAGTTTGCTTTAATTTGGAATTCTAATAGTTTTAATATAGACTTAGTTGATGTTTTATGTAAGTGAAGATACTTTGCTTCCTTACATTTAGTTTAAATAAATGATGTAAGCCCAATTTGGGCCTAGAGAATGGTGTCACTTATGACCCATTTAGGTTTAGAGAAAATTTTACTATAACTATGAATTTGTAACCTCATTGAAGGAAGATTTTTTTTGAATGAATTGAAATTTCTCTAATGAGATTTATGAGTGAGTTTGGTCTCCTCTTTGAGTTCTTGGATTAGAACTTGCTTGAGTCTTATCAATGGCTTCCTTACCATTGTGGCGATTCTTCATTGGCTTATCAATCATCCTTGATTGTGGCGCCTTCTTCATCTTCTCAACCTAATCCATCTTTCGTTTCTTTATAATTTTCAGTTTCCTTTACATTAAACCCTAATTACACAATTTCTACCAATTTTCGTGTTCAACAACCTGCAATCATATCTCGAGTTTTACTAACTTGTTTTCGGTGATTCAACATCCTAACTTGCGTTTCGGAACGTCATCTTTCACCTCGTTTTGGAATCGGCCGATTCTGAGTTTTGTAGCTCCGGTTATCGCGTCCTCCAGCAATACGCGATTTTGGATCTAATCTGTAAGTTCCCAACCTAGAACGATCCTTATAGTGATTCAAGACAAACAAATCTATATCATTTGGTATCAGAGCTTGTCTCTAGGTTTGGAATTGAATAAAATTTTGTTTATGCATTTTTTGGAGAAACATAAATTGCTAGTTGTGTTGCTTCTGTTTGAATTGCTATCATTACTTAATTTGTGTGTTGTTGCAAATTTGAAAAAAAAAATTGTTTTGTTAAAATTATTGCACACTACTTGTTTGACAAAATTCCTAAGTATGTCATATCCTCAATATATTCGAGATTTTGTATTGGATCCGGAGTATGTGAAATATCTATACGAAAATGGATATGCAAAACATGCAAGAAAAGTAGATAAGCTAGCCTTGAGAGAGAAAGAGAAAATCAAAGAAAAGAAAGAAGAAGAGAAGAAATATTCGAGAGACAAAGGGCGAGAAATTGACTCCAACTATTTGTCTAATTTTATTAATTCTCTATTGCAAGTGTTTGAAGAAGTGTCTCCAAATGAGGAATGTCATCAATATATTGAAATTGAAAGTAAAGAGAAAGATGATGGTAAAATTGAAGGTTTCTTTAAACAAGAGAGTGAGGGGAATGAAGCAATGTTAGTGTTTGAAGATGATTATTCAAAGGTTCCTCAAAAGGATGCTTACAAGGAAATTATTGAGTCACCATTTTTTTGTGATGAAGAGAATGTTCAAGAAACTCAACTTGCTTTGAAGCCTTTGCAAATACAAAGTAACATATTGTTTGCCACAAATTTCAATCCAAAGAAGGTAAATTTGGCTATGAATGGCAACTTCAAAAGGTATAACTTTATTACCATATTTAGAATTTCATACCTTTACCATAAATGTACTAAGATGTTAATTGTTCAAGATGAAAATGTGATTCACCGACTTATCACATTTGGTAACTTTTCCAAATTTCCATTTGACCCCGGTGGATATGATGAGCTTGTGGTTTGATTGGATTATTCCTTCATGTACGGTATAATAGAGCTTAAATTCGAGGTCGAATTTCTTCAAGAAGGAGAGAATGATAAGGATCTCAAGAGCATGAAGATGATCCATATTTTTAATAAATTAGGATGAACTTTATTTATTTTTATTTGGTTTGTAATAATTCTTAGTTTGCTTTAATTTGGAATTCTAATAGTTTTAATATAGACTTAGTTGATGTTTTATGTAAGTGAAGATACTTTGCTTCCTTACATTTAGTTTATTTTTATAAAAATAAATGATGTAAGCCCAATTTGGGCCTAGAGAATGGTGTCACTTATGACCCATTTAGGTTTAGAGATAATTTTACTATAACTATGAATTTGTAACCTCATGGAAAGATTTTTTTTGAATGAATTAAAATTTCTATAATGAGATTTGTGAGTGAGTTGAGTCTCCTCTTTAAGTTCTTGGATTAGAACTTGCTTGAGTCTTATCAATGGCTTCCTTACCATTGTGGCGATTCTTCATTGGCTTATCAATCATCCTTGATTGTGGCGCCTTCTTCATCTTCTCAACCTAATCTATCTTTTGTTTCTTTATAATTTTTAGTTTCCTTTACATCAAACCCTAATACACAAATTGTGCCGATTTTCGTGTTCAGCAACCTGCAATCATATCTCGAGTTCTACAAACTTGTTTTCGGTGATTCAACAGCCTAACTTGCATTTTAGAACGTCATCTTTCACCTCGTTTTGGAATCGTCGGATTCGGAGTTTCCTAGCTCCGGTTATCGTGTTCTCCAGCAATACGCGATTTTTGGATCCAATCTGTAAGTTTCCAACCTAGAACGATCCTTATAGTGATTCATTACAAATAGGATCATATCACAAGGGTTATTCTCGTCCAATTAGGGGTTTTAACACATCTTTTGCATCCAATAAGTACATTTGTGTCATTGATTGAACATTTAGGTCATTTTCGTCCTCCCAAGGCTTATTCTCGTCCAATTAGGGTTTTTAAGCAATCTTGTACATCCAATAAGTACATTTGTGTCATTGGTTGAACATTTAGTTCATTTTCATCCTCCCAAGGCTTATTCTCGTCCAATTAAGGGTTTTAACCAATCTTTTGCATCCAATAAGTACATTTGTGCAATTGGTTGAACATTTAGGTCATTTTCGTCTTCCTTAGGCTTATTCTCGTCCAATTAGGTTTTTTAACCAATCTTGTGCATCCAATAAGTGATTTTGTTTCATTGGTTGAACATTTAGGTCATTTTCATCCTCCCAACGCTTATTCTCGCAAATTAGGGTTTTTAACCAATCTTGTGAATCCAATAAGTACATTTGTGTCATTGGTTGAACATTTAGGTCATTTTCGTCCTCCCAAGGCTTATTCTCGTCCAATTAGGGTTTTTAACCAATCTTGTGCATCCAATATGTACATTTGTGTCATTGGTTGAACATTTATGTCATTTTCGTCCTCACGGGGCTTATTCTCGTCCAATTTGGGGTTTTAACCAATCTTTTGCATCCAATAAGTACATTTGTGTCATTGGTTGAACATTTAGGTCATTTTCGTCCTCCCAAGGCTTATTCTCGTCCAATTAGGGTTTTTAACCAATCTTGTGCATCCAATAAGTGATTTTGTTTCATTGGTTGAACATTTAGGTCATTTTCGTCCTCCCAAGGCTAATTCTCGTCCAATTAGGGTTTTGAACCAATCTTGTGCATCCAATAAGTGATTTTGTGTCATTGGTTGAACATTTAAGTCATTTTCGTCCTCCCAATGCTTAGTCTCGTCCAATTAGGCTTTTTAACCAATCTTGTGCATCCAATCAGTACATTTGTGTCATTGTTTGAACATTTAGGTCATTTTCGTGCTCCCAAGGCTTATTCTCGTCCAATTTGGGTTTTTAACCAATCTTGTACATCCAATAAGTACATTTGTGTCATTGGTTGAACATTTAGGTCATTTTCGTCCTCCCAAAGCTTATACTCGTCCAATAAGGGTTTTTAACCAATCTTGTGCATCCAATAAGTGATTTTGTGTCATTGGTTGAACATTTACGTCATTTTCGTCCTCCCAAGGCTTATTCTCGTCCAATTAGGGTTTTTAACTAATCTTCTGCATCCAATAAATACATTTGTGTCATTGGTTGAACATTTAGGTCATTTTCGTCCTCCCTAGCCTTATTCTCGTCCAATTAGGGTTTTTAACCAATCTTGTGCATCCAATAAGTGATTTTGTGTCATTGGTTGAACATTTAGGTAATTTTCGTCCTCCCTAGGCTTATTCTCATCCAATTAGGGTTTTGAACCAATCTTGTGCATCCAATAAGTGATTTTGTGTCATTGGTTGAACATTTAGGTCATTTTCGTCCTCCCTAGGCTTATTCTCGTCCAATTAGGGTTTTTAACCAATCTTGTGCATCCAATAAGTGATTTTGTGTCATTGGTTGAACATTTAGGTCATTTTCGTCCTCCCTAGGCTTATTCTCGTCCAATTAGGGTTTTTAACCAATCTTGTGCATCCAATAGGTGATTTTGTGTCATTTGTTGAACATTTAGGTCATTTTCGTCCTCCCTTAGCTTATTCTCGTCCAATTAGGGTTTTTAACCAATCTTGTGCATCCAATAAGTACATTTGTGTCATTGGTTGAACATTTAGGTCATTTTCGTCCTCCCTAGGCTTATTCTCGTCCAATTAGGGTTTTTAACCAATCTTGTGCATCCAATAAGTGATTTTGTGCCATTTGTCGAACATTTAGGTCATTTTCGTCCTCCCAAGGCTTATTCTCGTCCAATTAGGGTTTTTAACCAATCTTGTGCATCCAATAAGTACATTTGTGTCATTGGTTGAACATTTAGGTCATTTTCGTCCTCCCTAGGCTTATTCTCGTCCAATTAGGGTTTTTAACCAATCTTGTGCATCCAATAAGTACATTTGTGTCATTGGTTGAACATTTAGGTCATTTTCGTCCTCCCAAGGCTTATTCTCGTCCAATTAGGGTTTTTAACCAATGTTGGGCATCCAATAAGTACATTTGTGTCATTGTTTGAACATTTAGGTCATTTTCGTCCTCCCTAGGCTTATTCTCGTCTAATTAGGGTTTTCAACCAATCTTGAGCATCCAATAAGTGATTTTGTGACATTGGTTGAACATTTAGGTCATTTTCGTCCTCCCAAGGCTTATTCTCGTCCAATTAGGGTTTTTAACCAATCTTGTGCATCCAATAAGTACATTTGTGTCATTGGTTGAACATTTAGGTCATTTTCGTCCTCCCATGGCTTATTCTCGTCCAATTCGGGTTTTTAACCAATCTTGTGCATCCAATAAGTACATTTGTGTCATTGGTTGAACATTTAGGTCATTTTCGTCCTCCCAAGGCTTATTCTCGTCCAATTAGGGTTTTTAACCAATCTTGTGCATCCAATAAGTACATTTGTGTCATTGGTTGAACATTTAGGTCATTTTCGTCCTCCCAAGGCTTATTCTCGTCCAATTAGGGTTTTTAACCAATCTTGTGCATCCAATAAGTACATTTGTGTCATTGGTTGAACATTTAGGTCATTTTCGTCCTCCTAAGGCTTATTCTCGACCAATTACAATTTTTAACCAATCTTGTGCATCCAATAAGTGATTTTGTGTCATTGGTTGAACATTTAGGTCATTTTCGTCCTCCCAAGGCTTATTCTCATCCAATTAGGGTTTTTCTCCAATATTGTGCATCCAATAAGTGATTTTGTGTCATTGGTTGAACATTTAGGTCATTTTCGTCCTCCCAAGGCTTATTCTCGTCCAATTAGGGTTTTTAACCAATCTTGTGCATCCAATAAGTACATTTGTGTCATTGGTTGAACATTTAGGTCATTTTCGTCCTCCCTGGGCTTATTCTCGTCCAATTAGGGTTTTTAACCAATCTTGTGCATCCAATAAGTACATTTGTGTCATTGGTTGAAAATTTAGGTCATTTTCGTCCTCCCACGGCTTATTCTCGTCCAATTAGGGTTTTTAACCAATCTTGTGCATCCAATAAGTGATTTTGTGTCATTGGTTGAACATTTACGTCATATTCGTCCTCCCAAGGCTTATTCTCGTCCAATTAGGGGTTTTAACCAATCTTGTGCATCCAATAAGTGATTTTGTGTCATTGGTTGAACATTTAGGTCATTTTCGTCCTCCCAAGGCTTATTCTCGTCCAATTAGGGTTTTTAACCAATCTTGTGCATCCAATAAGTACATTTGTGTCATTGGTTGAACATTTAGGTCATTTTCGTCATCCGAAGGCTTATTCTCGTCCAATTAGGGTTTTTAACCAATCTTGTGCATCCAATAAGTGATTTTGTGTCATTGGTTGAACATTTAGGTCATTTTCGTCCTCCCAAGGCTTATTCTCGTCCAATTAGGGTTTTTTTAACCAATCTTGTGCATCCAATAAGTGATTTTGTGTCATTGGTTGAACATTTAGGTCATTTTTCGTCCTCCCAAGGCTTATTCTCGTCCAATTAGGGTTTTTAACCAATCTTGTGCATCCAATAAGTGATTTTGTGTCATTGTTTGAACATTTAGGTCATTTTCGTCCTCCCAAGGCTTATTCTCGTCCAATTAGGGTTTTTAACCAATTTTGTGCATCCAATAAGTACATTTGTGTCATTGGTTGAACATTTAGGTCATTTTCATCCTCCCAAGGCTTATTCTCGTCCAATTAGGGTTTTTAACCAATCTTGTGCATCCAATAAGTGATTTTGTGTCATTGGTTAAACATTTAGGTCATTTTCGTCCTCCCAAGGCTTATTCTCGTCCAATTAAGGTTTTTAACCAATCTTGTGTGCATCCAATAAGTACATTTGTGTCATTGGTTGAACATTTAGGTCATTTTCGTCCTCCCAAGGCTTATTCTCGTCCAATTAAGGTTTTTAACGAATCTTGTGCATCCAATTAGTACATTTGTATCATTGGTTGAACATTTAGGTCATTTTCGTCCTCCCAAGGCTTATTCTCGTCCAATTAGGGTTTTTAACCAATCTTGTGCATCCAATAAGTACATTTGTGTCATTGGTTGAACATTTAGGTCATTTTCGTCCTCCCAAGGCTTATTCTCGTCCAATTAGGGTTTTTAACCAATCTTGTGCATCCAATAAGTGATTTTGTGCCATACATTGAACATTTAGGTCATTTACGTCCTCCCAAGGCTTATTCTCGTCCAATTAGGGTTTTTAACCAATCTTGTGCATCCAATAAGTACATTTGTGTCATTGGTTGAACATTTAGGTCATTTTCGTCCTCCCAAGGCTTATTCTCGTCCAATTAGGGTTTTTAACCAATCTTGTGCATCCAATAAGTACATTTGTGTCATTGGTTGAACATTTAGGTCATTTTCGTCCTCCCAAGGCTTATTCTCGTCCAATTAGGGTTTTTAACCAATCTTGTGCATCCAATAAGTACATTTGTGTCATTGGTTGAACATTTAGGTCATTTTCGTCCTCCGAAAGCTTATTCTCGTCCAATTAGCGTTTTTAACCAATCTTGTGCATCCAATAAGTACATTTGTGTCATTGGTTGAACATTTAGGTCATTTTCGTCCTCCCAAGGCTTATTCTCGTCCAATTAGGGTTTTTAACCAATCTTGTGCATCCAATAAGTCCTTTTGTGTCATTGGTTGAACATTTAGGTCATTTTCGTCCTCCCAAGGCTTATTCTCGTCCAATTAGGGTTTTTAACCAATCTTGTGCATCCAATAAGTGATTTTGTGTCATTGGTTGAACATTTAGGTCATATTCGTCCTCCCAATGCTTATTCTCGTCCAATTAGGGTTTTTAACCAATCTTGTGCATCCAATAAGTGATTTTGTGTCATTGGTTGAACATTTAGGTCATTTTCATCCTCCCTAGGCTTTTTCTCATCCAATTAGTGTTTTTAACCAATTTTGTGCATCCAATAAGTACATTTGTGTCATTGGTTGAACATTTAGGTCATTTTCGTCCTCCCAAGGCTTATTCTCGTCCAATTAGGGTTTTTAACCAATCTTGTGCATCCAATAAGTACATTTGTGTCATTGGTTGAACATTTAGGTCATTTTCTTCCTCCCAAGGCTTATCCTCGTCCAAATAGGGTTTTTAACCAATCTTATGCATCCAATAAGTGATTTTGTGTCATTGGTTGAACATTTAGGTCATTTTCGTCCTCCCAAGGCTTATTCTCGTCCAATTAGGGTTTTTAACAAATCTTTTGCATCCAATAAGTGATTTTGTGTCATTGGTTGAACATTTAGGTCATTTTCGTCCTCCCAAGGCTTATTCTCGTCCAATTAGGGTTTTTAACCAATCTTGTGCATCCAATAAGTACATTTGTGTCATTGGTTGAACATTTAGGTCATTTTCGTCCTCCCAAGGCTTATTCTCGTCCAATTAGGGTTTTTAACCAATCTTGTGCATCCAATAAGTACATTTGTGTCATTGGTTGAACATTTAGGTCATTTTCGTTCTCCAAAGGCTTATTCTCGTCCAATTAGGGTTTTTAACCAATCTTGTGCATCCAATATGTACATTTGTGTCATTGGTTGAACATTTAGGTCATTTTCGTCCTCACAAGGCTTATTCTCGTCCAATTTGGGGTTTTAACCAATCTTTTGCATCCAATAAGTACATTTGTGTCATTGGTTGAATATTTAGGTCATTTTCGTCCTCCCTAGGCTTATTCTCGTCCAATTAGGGTTTTTAACCAATCTTGTGCATCCAATAAGTGATTTTGTTTCATTGGTTGAACATTTAGGTCATTTTCGTCCTCCCAAGGCTTATTCTCGTCCAATTAGGGTTTTTAACACATCTTGTGAATCCAATAAGTACATTTGTGTCATTGGTTGAACATTTAGGTCATTTTCGTCCTCCCAAGGCTTATTCGCGTCCAATTAGGGGTTTTAACCAATCTTTTGCATCCAATAAGTACATTTGTGTCATTGGTTGAACATTTAGGTCATTTTCGTCCTCCCAAGGCTTATTCTCGTCCAATTAGGGTTTTTAACCAATCTTGTGCATCCAATAAGTGATTTTGTTTCATTGGTTGAACATTTAGGTCATTTTCGTCCTCCCTAGGCTTATTCTCGTCCAATTAGGGTTTTTAACCAATCTTGTGCATCCAATAAGTACATTTGTGTCATTGGTTGAATATTTAGCTCATTTTCGTACTCCCTAGGCTTATTCTCGTCCAATTAGGGTTTTGAACCAATCTTGTGCATCCAATAAGTGATTTTGTGTCATTGGTTGAACATTTAGGTCATTTTCGTCCTCCCAAGGCTTATTCTCGTCCAATTTGGGTTTTTAACCAATCTTGTGCATCCAATAAGTACATTTGTGTCATTGGTTGAACATTTACGTCATTTTGTCCTCCCAAGGCTTATTCTCGTCCAATTAGAATTTTTAACCAATCTTCTGCATCCAATAAGCACATTTGTGTCATTGGTTGAACATTTAGGTCATTTTCGTCCTCCCAAGGCTTATTCTCGTCCAATTAGGGTTTTTAACTAATCTTGTGCATCCAATAAGTGATTTTGTGTCATTGGTTGAACATTTACGTCATTTTCGTCCTCCCAAGGCTTATTCTTGTCCAATTAGGGTTTTTAACCAATCTTGTGCATCCAATAATTACATTTGTGTCATTGGTTGAACATTTAGGTCATTTTCGTTCTCCCTAGGCTTATTCTCGTCAAATTAGGGTTTTTAACAAATGTTGTGCATCCAATAAGTGATTTTGTGTCATTGGTTGAACATTTAGGTCATTTTCGTCCTCCCTAGGCTTATTCATGTCCAATTAGGGTTTTGAACCAATCTTGTGCATCCAATAAGTGATTTTGTGTCATTGGATGAACATTTAGGTCATTTTCGTCCTCCCTAGGCATATTCTCGTCCAATTAGGGTTTTTAACCAATCTTGTGCATCCAATAAGTACATTTGTGTCATTGGTTGAATATTTAGTTCATTTTCGTACTCCCTAGGCTTATTCTCGTCCAATTAGGGTTTTTAACCAATCTTGTGCATCCAATAAGTGATTTTGTGTCATTGGTTGAACATTTAGGTCATTTTCGTCCCCCCAAGGCTTATTCTCGTCCAATTTGAGTTTTTAACCAATCTTGTGCATCCAATAAGTACATTTGTGTCAGTGGTTGAACATTTAGGTTATTTTGTCCTCCCAAGGCTTATTCTCGTCCAATTAGGATTTTTAACCAATCTTGTGCATCCAATAAGTACATTTGTTTCATTGGATGAACATTTAGGTCATTTTCGTCCTCCCAAGGCTTATTCTCGTCCAATTAGGGTTTTTAACAAATCTTATGCATCCAATAAGTGATTTTGTGTCATTGGTTGAACATTTACGTCATTTTCGTTCTCCCAAGGCTTATTCTCGTCCAATTAGGGTTTTTAACCAATCTTGTGCATCCAATAATTACATTTGTGTCATTGGTTGAACATTTAGGTCATTTTCGTCCTCCCTAGGCTTATTCTCGTCCAATTAGGGTTTCTAACAAATCTTGTGCATCCAATAAGTGATTTTGTGTCATTGGTTGAACATTTAGGTCATTTTCGTCCTCCTAATGCTTAGTCTCGTCCAATTAGGGTTTTTAACCAATCTTGTGCATCCAATCAGTACATTTGTGTCATTGTTTGAACATTTAGGTCATTTTCGTCCTCCCAAGGCTTATTCTCGTCCAATTAGGGTTTATAACCAATCTTGTGCATCCAATAAGTGATTTTGTGTCATTGTTTGAACATTTAGGTCATTTTCGTCCTCCCAAGGCTTATTCTCGTCCAATTAGGGTTTTTAACCAATCTTGTGCATCCAATAAGTACATTTGTGTCAATGGTTGAACATTTAGGTCATTTTCGCCTTCCCAAGGCTTATTCTCGTCCAATTAGGGTTTTTAACCAATCTTGTGCATCCAATAAGCACATTTGTGTCATTGGTTGAACATTTAGGTCATTTTCGTCCTCCCAAGGCTTATTCTCGTCCAATTAGGGTTTTTAACTAATCTTGTGCATCCAATAAGTGATTTTGTGTCATTGGTTGAACATTTACGTCATTTTCGTCCTCCAAAGGCTTATTCTTGTCCAATTAGGGTTTTTAACCAATCTTGTGCATCCAATAATTACATTTGTGTCATTGGTTGAACATTTAGGTCATTTTCGTTCTCCCTAGGCTTATTCTCGTCCAATTAGGGTTTTTAACAAATGTTGTGCATCCAATAAGTGATTTTGTGTCATTGGTTGAACATTTAGGTCATTTTCGTCCTCCCTAGGCTTATTCATGTCCAATTAGGGTTTTGAACCAATCTTGTGCATCCAATAAGTGATTTTGTGTCATTGGATGAACATTTAGGTCATTTTCGTCCTCCCTAGGCATATTCTCGTCCAATTAGGGTTTTTAACCAATCTTGTGCATCCAATAAGTACATTTGTGTCATTGGTTGAATATTTAGTTCATTTTCGTACTCCCTAGGCTTATTCTCGTCCAATTAAGGTTTTTAACCAATCTTGTGCATCCAATAAGTGATTTTGTGTCATTGGTTGAACATTTAGGTCATTTTCGTCCCCCCAAGGCTTATTCTCGTCCAATTTGGGTTTTTAACCAATCTTGTGCATCCAATAAGTACATTTGTGTCAGTGGTTGAACATTTAGGTTATTTTGTCCTCCCAAGGCTTATTCTCGTCCAATTAGGATTTTTAACCAATCTTGTGCATCCAATAAGTGATTTTGTGTCATTGGTTGAACATTTAGGTCATTTTCGTCCTCCTAATGCTTAGTCTCGTCCAATTAGGGTTTTTAACCAATCTTGTGCATCCAATCAGTACATTTGTGTCATTGGTTGAATATTTAGTTCATTTTCGTACTCCCTAGGCTTATTCTCGTCCAATTAGGGTTTTTAACCAATCTTGTGCATCCAATAAGTGATTTTGTGTCATTGGTTGAACATTTAGGTCATTTTCGTCCTCCTAATGCTTATTCTCGTCCAATTAGGGTTTTTAACCAATCTTGTGCATCCAATAAGTACATTTGTGTCATTGGTTGAACATTTAGGTCATTTTCGTCCTCCCAATGCTTATTCTCGTCCAATTAGGGTTTTTAACCAATCTTGTGCATCCAATAAGTTATTTTGTGTCATTGGTTGAATATTTAGGTCATTTTCGTCCTCCCTAGGCTTATTCTCGTCCAATTAGGGTTTTTAACCAATCTTGTGCATCCAATAAGTGATTTTGTGTCATTGGTTGAACATTTAGGTCATTTTCGTCCTCCCTAGGCTTATTCTCGTCAATTTAGGGTTTTTAACCAATCTTGTGCATCCAATAAGTACATTTGTGTCATTGGTTGAACATTTAGGTCATTTTCGTCCTCCCAAGGCTTATTCTCGTCCAATTAGGGTTTTTAACCAATCTTGTGCATCCAATAAGTACATTTGTGTCATTGGTTGAACATTTAGGTCATTTTCGTCCTCCGATGGCTTATTCTCGCCCAATTAGGGTTTTTAACCAATCTTGTGCATCCAATAAGTACATTTGTGTCATTGGTTGAACATTTAGGTCATTTTCGTCCTCCCAAGGCTTATTCTCGTCCAATTAGGGTTTTTAACCAATCTTGTGCATCCAATAAGTACATTTGTGTCATTGGTTGAACATTTAGGTCATTTTCGTCCTCCCAAGGCTTATTCTCGTCCAATTGGGGGTTTTAACCAATCTTGTGCATCCAATAAGTACATTTGTGTCATTGGTTGAACATTTAGGTCATTTTCGTCCTCCCAAGGCTTATTCTCGTCCAATTAGGGTTTTTAACCAATCTTGTGCATCCAATAAGTGATTTTGTTTCATTGGTTGAACATTTAGGTCATTTTTGTCCTCCCTAGGCTTATTCTTGTCCAATTAGGGGTTTTAACCAATCTTGTGCATCCAATAAGTACATTTGTGTCATTGGTTGAATATTTAGGTTATTTTCGTCCTCTTAAGGCTTATTCTAGTCCAATAAGGGTTTTTAACCAATCTTGTGCATCCAATAAGTACATTTGTGTCATTGGTTGAACATTTGTGTCATTTTCGTCCTCCCTAGGCTTATTCTTGTCCAATTAGGGTTTTTAACCAATCATGTGCATCCAATAAGTGATTTTGTGTCATTGGTTGATCATTTAGGTCATTTTCGTCCTCCCAAGGCTTATTCTCGTCCAATTAGGGTTTTTAACCAATCTTGTGCATCCAATAAGTGATTTTGTGTCATTGGTTGAACATTTAGGTCATTTTTGTCCTCCCAAGGCTTATTCTCGTCCAAATAGGGTTTTTAACCAATCTTGTGCATCCAATAAGTACATTTGTGTCATTGGTTGAACATTTAGGTCATTTTCGTCCTCCCAAGGCTTATTCTCGTCCAATTAGGGTTTTTAACCAATCTTGTGCATCCAATAAGTACATTTGTGTCATTGGTTGAACATTTAGGTCATTCTCGTCCTCCCAAGGCTTATTCTCGTACAATTAGGGTTTTTAACCAATCTTGTGCATCCAATAAGTACATTTGTGTCATTGGTTGAACATTTAGGTCATTTTCGTCCTCCCAAGGCTTATTCTCGTCCAATTAGGGTTTTTAACCAATCTTGTGCATCCAATAAGTACATTTGTGTCATTGGTTGAACATTTAGGTCATTTTCGTCCTCTCTAGGCTTATTCTCGTCCAATTAGGGTTTTTAACCAATCTTGTGCATCCAATAAGTGATTTTGTGTCATTAGTTGAACATTTAGGTCATTTTCGTCCTCCCAAGGCTTATTCTCGTCCAATTAGGGTTTTTAACCAATATTGTGCATCCAATAAGTGATTTTGTGTCATTGGTTGAACATTTAGGTCATTTTCGTCCTCCCTAGGCTTATTCTCGTCCAATTAGGGTTTTAACCAATCTTGTGCATCCAATAAGTGATTTTGTGTCATTGGTTGAACATTTAGGTCATTTTCGTCCTCCCTAGGCTTATTCTCGTCCAATTAGGGTTTTAACCAATCTTGTGCATCCAATAAGTGATTTTGTGTCATTGGTTGAACATTTAGATCCTTTTCGTCATCCTTAGGCTTATTCTCTTCCAATTAGGGTTTTTAACCAATCTTGTGCATCCAATAAGTGATTTTTTGTCATTGGTTGAACATTTAGGTCATTTTCGTCCTCCCAAGGCTTATTCTCGTCCAATTAGGGTTTTTAACCAATCTTGTGCATCCAATAAGTACATTTGTGTCAATGGTTGAACATTTAGGTCATTTTCGTCCTCCCAAGGCTTATTCTCGTCCAAGTAGGGTTTTTAACCAATCTTGTGCATCCAATAAGTGATTTTGTGTCATTGGTTGAACATTTAGGTCATTTTCGTCCTCCCTAGGCTTATTCTCGTCCAATTAGGGTTTTAACCAATCTTGTGCATCCAATAAGTGATTTTGTGTCATTGGTTGAACATTTAGGTCATTTTCGTTCTCCCAAGGCTTATTATTTGCCAATTAGGGTTTTTAACCAATCTTGTGCATCCAATAATTGATTTTAGTCATTAGTTGAACATTTAGGTCATTTTCGTCCTCCCAAGGCTTATTCTCGTCCAATTAGGGTTTTTAACCAATCTTGTGCATCCAATAAGTGATTTTGTGTCATTGGTTGAACATTTAGGTCATTTTCGTCCTCCCTAGGCTTATTCTCGTCCAATTAGGGTTTTTAACCAATCTTGTGCATCCAATAAGTACATTTGTGTCATTGGTTGAACATTTAGGTCATTTTTCATCCTCCCAAGGCTTATTCACATCCAATTAGGGTTTTTAACCAATCATTTGCATCCAATAAGTACATTTGTGTCAATGGTTGAACATTTAGGTCATTTTCATCCTCCCAAGGCTTATTCGCGTCCAATTAGGGTTTTTAACCAATCTTGTGCATCCAATAAGTGATTTTGTGTCATTGGTTGAACATTTAGGTCATTTTCGTCCTCCCTAGGCTTATTCTCGTCCAATTAGGGTTTTTAACCAATCTTGTGCATCCAATAAGTGATTTTGTGTCGTTGGTTGAACATTTAGGTCATTTTCATCCTCCCTAGGCTTATTCTCGTCCAATTAGGGTTTTAAACCAATCTTGTGCATCCCATAAGTACATTTGTGTCATTGGTTGAACATTTAGGTCATTTTCGTCCTCCCTAGGCTTATTCTCGTCCAATTAGGGTTTTTAACCAATCTTGTGCATCCAATAAGTGATTTTGTGTCATTGGTTGAACATTTAGGTCATTTTCGTCCTCCCAAGGCTTATTCTCGTCTAATTAGGGGTTTTAACCAATCTTGTGCATCCAATAAGTGATTTTGTGTCATTGGTTGAACATTTAGGTCATTTTCGTCTTCCCAAGGCTTATTCTCGTCCAATTAGGGTTTTTAACCAATCTTGTGCATCCAATAAGTACATTTGTGTCATTGGTTGAACATTTAGGTCATTTTCATCCTCCCTAGGCTTTTTCTCGTCCAATTAGGGTTTTTAACCAATCTTGTGCATCCAATAAGTACATTTGTGTCATTGGTTGAACATTTAGGTCATTTTCGTCCTCCCTAGGCTTATTCTCGTCCAATTAGGGTTTTTAACCAATCTTGTGCATCCAATAATGACATTTGTGTCATTGGTTGAACATTTAGGTCATTTTCGTCCTCCCTAGGCTTATTCTCGTCCAATTAGGGTTTTTAACCAATCTTGTGCATCCAATAAGTGATTTTGTGTCATTGGTTGAACATTTAGGTCATTTTCGTCCCCCCAAGGCTTATTCTCGTCCAATTTGGGTTTTTAACCAATCTTGTGCATCCAATAAGTACATTTGTGTCAGTGGTTGAACATTTAGGTTATTTTGTCCTCCCAAGGCTTATTCTCGTCCAATTAGGATTTTTAACCAATCTTGTGCATCCAATAAGTACATTTGTTTCATTTGATGAACATTTAGGTGATTTTCGTCCTCCCAAGGCTTATTCTCGTCCAATTAGGGTTTTTAACCAATCTTATGCATCCAATAAGTGATTTTGTGTCATTGGTTGAACATTTACGTCATTTTCGTTCTCCCAAGGCTTATTCTCGTCCAATTAGGGTTTTTAACCAATCTTGTGCATCCAATAATTACAGTTGTGTCATTGGTTGAACATTTAGGTCATTTTCGTCCTCCCTAGGCTTATTCTCGTCCAATTAGGGTTTCTAACAAATCTTGTGCATCCAATAAGTGATTTTGTGTCATTGGTTGAACATTTAGGTCATTTTCGTCCTCCTAATGCTTAGTCTCGTCCAATTAGGGTTTTTAACCAATCTTGTGCATCCAATCAGTACATTTGTGTCATTGGTTGAATATTTAGTTCATTTTCGTACTCCCTAGGCTTATTCTCGTCCAATTAGGGTTTTTAACCAATCTTGTGCATCCAATAAGTGATTTTGTGTCATTGGTTGAACATTTAGGTCATTTTCGTCCTCCTAATGCTTAGTCTCGTCCAATTAGGGTTTTTAACCAATCTTGTGCATCCAATCAGTACATTTGTGTCATTGGTTGAATATTTAGTTCATTTTCGTACTCCCTAGGCTTATTCTCGTCCAATTAGGGTTTTTAACCAATCTTGTGCATCCAATAAGTGATTTTGTGTCATTGGTTTTACATTTAGGTCATTTTCGTCCCCCCAAGGCTTATTCTCGTCCAATTTGGGTTTTTAACCAATCTTGTGCATCCAATAAGTACATTTGTGTCAGTGGTTGAACATTTAGGTTATTTTGTCCTCCCAAGGCTTATTCTCGTCCAATTAGGATTTTTAACCAATCTTGTGCATCCAATAAGTGATTTTGTGTCATTGGTTGAACATTTAGGTCATTTTCGTCCTCCTAATGCTTAGTCTCGTCCAATTAGGGTTTTTAACCAATCTTGTGCATCCAATCAGTACATTTGTGTCATTGGTTGAATATTTAGTTCATTTTCGTACTCCCTAGGCTTATTCTCGTCCAATTAGGGTTTTTAACCAATCTTGTGCATCCAATAAGTGATTTTGTGTCATTGGTTGAACATTTAGGTCATTTTCGTCCCCCCAAGGCTTATTCTCGTCCAATTAGGGTTTTTAACCAATCTTGTGCATCCAATAATTTATTTTGTGTCATTGGTTGAACATTTAGGTCATTTTCGTCCTCCCAAGGCTTATTCTCGTCCAATTAGGGTTTTTAACCAATCTTGTGCATCCAATAAGTGATTTTGTGTCATTGGTTGAACATTTAGGTCATTTTCGTCCTCCCTAGGCTTATTCACGTCCATTTAGGGTTTTTAACCAATCTTGTGCATCCAATAATTGATTTTGTGTCATTGGTTGAACATTTAGGTCATTTTCGTCCTCCCAAGGCTTATTCTCGTCAAATTAGGGTTTTTAACCAATCTTGTGCATCCAATTAGCACATTTGTGTCATTGGTTGAACATTTAGGTCATTTTCGTCCTCCCAAGGCTTATTCTCGTCCAATTAGGGTTTTTAACCAATCTTGTGCATCCAATAAGTACATTTGTGTCATTGGTTGAACATTTAGGTCATTTTCGTCCTCCCAAGGCTTATTCTCGTCCAATTAGGGTTTTTAACCAATCTTGTGCATCCAATAAGTACATTTGTGTCATTGGTTGAACATTTAGGTTATTTTCGTCCTCCCAAGTCTTTTTCTTGTCCAGTTAGGGTTTTTAACCAATCTTGTGCATCCAATAAGTACATTTGTGTCATTGGTTGAACATTTAGGTCATTTTCGTCCTCCCAAGGCTTATTCTCGTCCAATTAGGGTTTTTAACCAATCTTGTGCATCCAATAAGTACATTTGTGTCATTGGTTGAACATTTAGGTCATTTTCGCCTTCCCAAGGCTTATTCTCGTCCAATTAGGGTTTTTAACCAATCTTGTGCATCCAATAAGCACATTTGTGTCATTGGTTGAACATTTAGGTCATTTTCGTCCTCCCAAGGCTTATTCTCGTCCAATTAGGGTTTTTAACTAATCTTGTGCATCCAATAAGTGATTTTGTGTCATTGGTTGAACATTTACGTCATTTTCGTCCTCCCAAGGCTTATTCTTGTCCAATTAGGGTTTTTAACCAATCTTGTGCATCCAATAATTACATTTGTGTCATTGGTTGAACATTTAGGTCATTTTCGTTCTCCCTAGGCTTATTCTCGTCCAATTAGGGTTTTTAACAAATGTTGTGCATCCAATAAGTGATTTTGTGTCATTGGTTGAACATTTAGGTCATTATCGTCCTCCCTAGGCTTATTCATGTCCAACTAGGGTTTTGAACCAATCTTGTGCATCCAATAAGTGATTTTGTGTCATTGGATGAACATTTAGGTCATTTTCGTACTCCCTAGGCTTATTCTCGTCCAATTAGGGTTTTTAACCAATCTTGTGCATCCAATAAGTGATTTTGTGTCATTGGTTGAACATTTAGGTCATTTTCGTCCCCCCAAGGCTTATTCTCGTCCAATTTGGGTTTTTAACCAATCTTGTGCATCCAATAAGTACATTTGTGTCAGTGGTTGAACATTTAGGTTATTTTGTCCTCCCAAGGCTTATTCTCGTCCAATTAGGATTTTTAACCAATCTTGTGCATCCAATAAGTACATTTGTTTCATTGGATGAACATTTAGGTCATTTTCGTCCTCCCAAGGCTTATTCTCGTCCAATTATGGTTTTTAACCAATCTTATGCATCCAATAAGTGATTTTGTGTCATTGGTTGAACATTTACGTCATTTTCGTTCTCCCAAGGCTTATTCTCGTCCAATTAGGGTTTTTAACCAATCTTGTGCATCCAATAAGTGATTTTGTGTCATTGGTTGAACATTTAGGTCATTTTCGTCCCCCCAAGGCTTATTCTCGTCCAATTTGGGTTTTTAACCAATCTTGTGCATCCAATAAGTACATTTGTGTCAGTGGTTGAACATTTAGGTTATTTTGTCCTCCCAAGGCTTATTCTCGTCCAATTAGGATTTTTAACCAATCTTGTGCATCCAATAAGTACATTTGTTTCATTGGATGAACATTTAGGTCATTTTCGTCCTCCCAAGGCTTATTCTCGTCCAATTATGGTTTTTAACCAATCTTATGCATCCAATAAGTGATTTTGTGTCATTGGTTGAACATTTACGTCATTTTCGTTCTCCCAAGGCTTATTCTCGTCCAATTAGGGTTTTTAACCAATCTTGTGCACCCAATAATTACATTTGTGTCATTGGTTGAACATTTAGGTCATTTTCGTCCTCCCTAGGCTTATTCTCGTCCAATTAGGGTTTCTAACAAATCTTGTGCATCCAATAAGTGATTTTGTGTCATTGGTTGAACATTTAGGTCATTTTCGTCCTCCTAATGCTTAGTCTCGTCCAATTAGGGTTTTTAACCAATCTTGTGCATCCAATCAGTACATTTGTGTCATTGGTTGAATATTTAGTTCATTTTCGTACTCCCTAGGCTTATTCTCGTCCAATTAGGGTTTTTAACCAATCTTGTGCATCCAATAAGTGATTTTGTGTCATTGGTTGAACATTTAGGTCATTTTCGTCCCCCTAAGGCTTATTCTCGTCCAATTTGGGTTTTTAACCAATCTTGTGCATCCAATAAGTACATTTGTGTCAGTGGTTGAACATTTAGGTTATTTTGTCCTCCCAAGGCTTATACTCGTCCAATTAGGATTTTTAACCAATCTTGTGCATCCAATAAGTACATTTGTGTCATTGGATGAACATTTAGGTCATTTTCGTCCTCCCAAGGCTTATTCTCGTCCAATTAGGGTTTTTAACCAATCTTGTGCATCCAATAAGTGATTTTGTGTCATTGGTTGAACATTTACGTCATTTTCGTTCTCCCAAGGCTTATTCTCGTCCAATTAGGGTTTTTAACCAATCTTGTGCATCCAATAATTACATTTGTGTCATTGGTTGAACATTTAGGTCATTTTCGTCCTCCCTAGGCTTATTCTCGTCCAATTAGGGTTTTTAACCAATCTTGTGCATCCAATAAGCACATTTGTGTCATTGGTTGAACATTTAGGTCATTTTCGTCCTCCCAAGGCATATTCTCGTCCAATTAGGGTTTTTAACCAATCTTGTGCATCCAATTAGTACATTTGTGTCATTATTTGAACATTT
Source organism: Cicer chorassanicum (assembly GCA_037974735.1). Classification (NCBI taxonomy): domain Eukaryota; kingdom Viridiplantae; phylum Streptophyta; class Magnoliopsida; order Fabales; family Fabaceae; genus Cicer; species Cicer chorassanicum. The sequence goes on from JBBPBP010000481.1 coordinate 55,544, forward strand.
AGGTCATTTTCGTCCTCCCAAGGCTTATTCTCGTCCAATTAGGGTTTTTAACCAATCTTGTGCATCGAATAAGTACATTTGTGTCATTGGTTGAACATTTAGGTCATTTTCGTCCTCCAAAGGCTTATTCTCGTCCAATTAGGGTTTTTAAAGAATCTTGTGCATCCAATAAGTGATTTTGTGACATTGGTTGAACATTTAGGTAATTTTCGTCCTCCCTAGGCTTATTCTCGTCCAATTAGGGTTTTGAACCAATCTTGTGCATCCAATAAGTGATTTTGTGTCATTTTTTGAACATTTAGGTCATTTTCTTTCTCCCTAGGCTTATTCTCGTCCAATTAGGGTTTTGATTCAATCTTGTGCATCCAATAAGTGATTTTGTGTCATTGTTTGAACATTTAGGTCATTTTCGTCCTCCCAAGGCTTATTCTCGTCCAATTAGGGTTTTTAACCAATCTTGTGCATCGAATAAGTGATTTTGTGTCATTGGTTGAACATTTAGTTCATTTTCATCCTCCCAAGGCTTATTCTCGTCCAATTAGGGTTTTTAACCAATCTTGTGCATCCAATAAGTGATTTTGTGTCATTGTTTGAACATTTAGGTCATTTTCGTCCTCTCAAGGCTTATTCTCGTCCAATTAGGGTTTTTAACCAATCTTGTGCATCCAATAAGTACATTTGTGTCATTGGTTGAACATTTAGGTCATTTTCGTCCTCCCTAGGCTTATTCTCTTTCAATTAGGGTTTTTAACCAATCTTGTGCATCCAATAAGTGATATTGTGTCATTGGTTGAACATTTAGATCATTTTCTTCCTCCCAATGCTTATTCTAGTCCAATTAGGGTTTTTAACCAATCTTGTGCATCCAATAAGTTATTTTGTGTCATTGGTTGAACATTTATGTCATTTTCGTCCTTCCAAGGCTTATTCTCATCCAATTAGGGTTTTAAACCAATCTTGTGCATCCAATAAGTACATTTGTGTCATTGGTTGAACACTTAGGTAATTTTCGTCCTCCCAAGGCTTATTCTCGTCCAATTAGGGTTTTTAACCAATCTTGTGCATCCAATAAGTACATTTGTGTCATTGGTTGAACATTTAGGTCATTTTCGTCCTCCCAAGGCTTATTCTCGGCCAATTAGGGTTTTTAACCAATCTTGTACATCCAATAAGTACATTTGTGTCATTGGTTGAACATTTAGGTCATTTTCGTCCTCCCAAGGCTTATTCTCGTCCAATTAGCGTTTTTAACCAATCTTGTGCATCCAATAAGTGATTTTCTGTCATTGGTTGATCATTAAGGTCATTTTCGTCCTCTCTAGGCTTATTCTCGTCCAATTAGGATTTTGAACCATTCTTGTGCATCCAATAAGTGATTTTGTGTCATTGTTTGAACATTTAGGTCATTTTCGTCCTCCCAAGGCTTATTCTAATCAAATTAGGGTTTTTAACCAATCTTGTGCATCCAATAAGTTATTTTGTGTCATTGGTTGAACATTTATGTCATTTTCGTCCTCCCAAGGCTTATTCTCGTCCAATTAGGGTTTTTAACCAATCTTGTGCATCCAATAAGTGATTTTGTGTCATTGGTTGAACATTTAGGTCATTTTCTTCCTCCCAATGCTTATTCTCGTCCAATTAGGGTTTTTAACCAATCTTGTGCATCCAATAAGTGATTTTGTGTCATTGGTTGAACATTTAGGTCATTTTCGTCCTCCCAAGGCTTATTCTCGTCCAATTAGGGTTTTAACCAATCTTGTGCATCCAATAAGTACATTTGTGTCATTGGTTGAACATTTAGGTCATTTTCGTCCTCCCAAGGCTTATTCTCGTCAAATTAGGGTTTTTAACCAATCTAGTGTATCCAATAAGTGATTTTGTGTCATTGGTTGAACATTTAGGTCATTTTCGTCCTCCCAAGGCTTATTCTCGTCCAATTAGGGTTTTTAACCAATCTTGTGCATCCAATAAGTACATTTGTGTCATTGGTTGAACATTTAGGTCATTTTCGTCCTCCCAAGGCTTATTCTCGTCCAATTAGGGTTTTTAGCCCATCTTGTGCATCCAATAAGTACATTTGTGTCATTGGTTGAACATTTAGGTCATTTTCGTCCTCCCAAGGCTTATTCTCGTCCTATTAGGGTTTTTAACCAATCTTGTGCATCCAATAAGTGATTTTGTGTCATTGGTTGAACATCTAGGTCATTTTCGTCCTCCCAAGGCTTATTCTCGTCCAATTAGGGTTTTTAACCAATCTTGTGCATCTAATAAGTGATTTTGTGTCATTGGTTGAACATTTAGGTCATTTTCGTCCTCCCAAGGCTTATTCTCGTCCAATTAGGGTTTTTAACCAATCTTGTGCATCCAATAAGTACATTTGTGTCATTGGTTGAACAATTAGGTCATTTTCGTCCTCCCAAGGCTTATTCTCGTCCCATTAGAGTTTTTAACCAATCTTGTGCATCCAATAAGTAATTTTGTGTTATTAGTTGAACATTTAGGTCATTTTCGTCCTCCAAAGGCTTATTCTCGTCCACTTAGGGTTTTTAACCAATCTTGTGCATCCAATAAGTGATTTGGTGTCATTGGTTGAACATTTCGGTCTTTTTCGTCATCCCAAGGGTTATTCTCGTCCAATTAGGGTTTTTAACCAATCTTGTGCATCCAATAAGTACATTTGTGTCATTGGTTGAACATTTAGGTCATTTTCGTCCTCCCAAGGCTTATTCTCGTCCAATTAGGGTTTTTAACCAATCTTGTGCATCCAATAAGTACATTTGTGTCATTGGTTGAACATTTAGGTCATTTTCGTCCTCCCAAGGCTTATTCTCGTCCAATTAGGGTTTTTAACCAATCTTGTGCATCCAATAAGTACATTTGTGTCCTTGGTTGAACATTTAGGTCATTTTCGTCCTCCGAAGGCTTATTCTCGTCCAATTACGGTTTTTAACCAATCTTGTGCATCCAATAAGTACATTTGTGTCATTGGTTGAACATTTAGGTCATTTTCGTCCTCCCAAGGCTTATTCTCGTCCAATTAGGGTTTTTAACCAATCTAGTGCATCCAATAAGTGATTTTGTGTCATTGGTTGAATATTTAGGTCATTTTCGTCCTCCCTAGGATTATTCTCGTCCAATTAGGGTTTTTAACCAATCTTGTGCATCCAATAAGTACATTTGTGTCATTGGTTGAACATTTAGGTCATTTTCGTCCTCCCAAGGCTTATTCTCGTCCAATTAGGGTTTTTAACCAATCTTGTGCATCCAATAAGTACATTTGTGTCATTGGTTGAACATTTAGGTCATTTTCGTCCTCCCAAGGCTTATTCTCGTCCAATTAGGGTTTTTAACCAATCTTGTGCATCCAATAAGTACATTTGTGTTGTTTGTTGAACATTTAGGTCATTTTCGTCCTCCCAAGGCTTATTCTCGTCCAATTAGGGTTTTTAACCAATCTTGTGCATCCAATAAGTACATTTGTGTCATTGGTTGAACATTTAGGTCATTTTCGTCCTCCCAAGGCTTATTCTCGTCCAATTAGGATTTTTAATCAATCTTGTGCATCCAATAAGTGATTTTGTGTCATTGGTTGAACATTTAGGTCATTTTCGTCCTCCCAAGGCTTATTCTCGTCCAATTAGGGTTTTTAACCAATCTTGTGCATCCAATAAGTGCTTTTGTGTCTTTGGTTGAACATTTAGGTCATTTTCGTCCTCCCAAGGCTTATTCTCGTCCAATTAGGGTTTTTAACCAATCTTGTGCATCCAATAAGTACATTTGTGTCATTGGTTGAACATTTAGGTCATTTTCGTCCTCCCAAGGCTTATTCTCGTCCAATTAGGGTTTTTAACCAATCTTGTGCATCCAATAAGTACATTTGTGTCATTGGTTCCCAAGGCTTATTCTCGTCCAATTAGGGTTTTTAACCAATCTTGTGCATCCAATAAGTGATTTTGTGTCGTTTGTTGAACATTTAAGTCATTTTCGTCCTCCCAAGGCTTATTCTCGTCCAATTAGGGTTTTTAACCAATCTTGTGCATCCAATAAGTACATTTGTGTCATTGGTTGAACATTTTGGTCATTTTCATCCTCCCTAGACTAATTCTCGTTCAATTAGGGTTTTTAACCAATCTTGTGCATCCAATAAGTACATTTGTGTCATTGGTTGAACATTTAGGTCATTTTCGTCCTCCCAAGGCTTATTCTCGTCCAATTAGGGTTTTTAACCAATCTTGTGCATCCAATAAGTACATTTGTGTCATTGGTTGAACATTTAGGTCATTTTCGTCCTCCCAAGGCTTATTCTCGTCCAATTAGGGTTTTTAACCAATCTTGTGCATCCATTAAGTACTTTTGTGTCATTGGTTGAACATTTAGGTCATTTTCGTCCTCCCAAGGCTTATTCTCGTCCAATTAGGGTTTTTAACCAATCTTGTGCATCCAATAAGTACATTTGTGTCATTGGTTGAACATTTAGGTCATTTTCGTCCTCCCAAGGCTTATTCTCGTCCAATTAGGGTTTTTAACCAATCTTGTGCATCCAATAAGTACATTTGTGTCGTTGGTTGAACATTTAGGTCATTTTCGTCCTCCCAAGGCTTATTCTCATCCAATTAGGGTTTTTAACCAATCTTTATGCATCCAATAAGTACATTTGTGTCATTGGTTGAACATTTAGGTCATTTTCATCCTCCCTAGGCTTATTCTTGTCCAATTAGGATTTTTAACCAATCTTGTGCATCCAATAAGTGATTTTGTGTCATTGGTTGAACATTTAGGTCATTTTCGTCCTCCCAAGGCTTATTCTCGTCCAATTAGGGTTTTTAACCAATCTTGTGCATCTAATAAGTATATTTGTGTCATTGGTTGAACATTTAGGTCATTTTCGTCCTCCCAAGGCTTATTCTTGTCCAATTAGGGTTTTTAACCAATCTTGTGCATCCAATAAGTACATTTGTGTCATTGGTTCAACATTTAGGTCATTTTTGTCCTCCCAAGGCTTATTCTCGTCCAATTAGGGTTTTTAACCAATCTTGTGCATCCAATAAGTACATTTGTGTCATTGGTTGAACATTTAGGTCATTTTCGTCCTCCCAAGGCTTATTCTCGTCCAATTAGGGTTTTTAACCAATCTTGTGCATCCAATAAGTACATTTGTGTCATTGGTTGAACATTTAGGTCATTTTCGTCCTCACAAGGCTTATTCTCGTCCAATTAGGGTTTTTAACCAATATTGTGCATCCAATAAGTGATTTTGTGTCTTTGGTTGAACATTTAGGTCATTTTCGTCCTCCCAAGGCTTATTCTCGTCCAATTAGGGTTTTTAACCAATCTTGTGCATCCAATAAGTACATTTGTGTCATTGGTTGAACATTTAGGTCATTTTCGTCCTCCCAAGGCTTATTCTCGTCCAATTAGGGTTTTTAACCAATCTCGTGCATCCAATAAGTACATTTGTGTCATTGGTTGAACATTTAGGTCATTTTCGTCCTCCCAAGGCTTATTCTCGTCCAATTAGGGTTTTTAACCAATCTTGTGCATCCAATAAGTACATTTGTGTCATTGGTTGAACATTTAGGTCATTTTCGTCCTCCCAAGGCTTATTCTCGTCCAATTAGGGTTTTTAACCAATCTTGTGCATCAAATAAGTGATTTTCTATCATTGGTTGATCATTAAGGTCATTTTCGTCCTCTCTAGGCTTATTCTCGTCCAATTAGGATTTTGAACCAATCTTGTGCATCCAATAAGTGATTTTGTGTCATTGTTTGAACATTTAGGTCATTTTCGTCCTCCCAAGGCTTATTCTAATCCAATTAGGGTTTTTAACCAATCTTGTGCATCCAATAAGTTATTTTGTGTCATTGGTTGAACATTTATGTCATTTTCGTCCTCCCAAGGATTATTCTCGTCCAATTAGGGTTTTTAACCAATCTTGTGCATCCAATAAGTGATTTTGTGTCATTGGTTGAACATTTAGGTCATTTTCTTCCTCCCAATGCTTATTCTCGTCTAATTAGGGTTTTTAACCAATCTTGTGCATCCAATAAGTTATTTTGTGTCATTGGTTGAACATTTATGTCATTTTCGTCCTTCCAAGGCTTATTCTCATCCAATTAGGGTTTTTAACCAATCTTGTGCATTCAATAAGTACATTTGTGTCATTGGTTGAACACTTAGGTTATTTTTGTCCTCCCAAGGCTTATTCTCGTCCAATTAGGGTTTTTAACCAATCTTATACATCCAATAAGTACATTTGTGTCATTGGTTGAACATTTAGGTCATTTTCGTCCTCCCAAGGCTTATTCTCTTTCAATTAGGGTTTTTAACCAATCTTGTGCATCCAATAAGTGATATTGTGTCGTTGGTTGAACATTTAGGTCATTTTCTTCCTCCCAATGCTTATTCTCGTCCAATTAGGGTTTTTAACCAATCTTGTGCATCCAATAAGTGATTTTGTGTCATTGGTTGAACATTTAGGTCATTTTCTTCCTCCCAATGCTTATTCTCGTCTAATTAGGGTTTTTAACCAATCTTGTGCATCCAATAAGTTATTTTGTGTCATTGGTTGAACATTTATGTCATTTTCGTCCTCTCTAGGCTTATTCTCGTCCAATTAGGATTTTGAACCAATCTTGTGCATCCAATAAGTGATTTTGTGTCATTGTTTGAACATTTAGGTCATTTTCGTCCTCCCAAGGCTTATTCTAATCCAATTAGGGTTTTTAACAAATCTTGTGCATCCAATAAGTTATTTTGTGTCATTGGTTGAACATTTATGTCATTTTCGTCCTCCCAAGGCTTCTTCTCGTCCAATTAGGGTTTTTAACCAATCTTGTGCATCCAATAAGTGATTTTGTGTCATTGGTTGAACATTTAGGTCATTTTCTTCCTCCCAATGCTTATTCTCGTCCAATTAGGGTTTTTAACCAATCTTGTGCATCCAATAAGTTATTTTGTGTCATTGGTTGAACATTTATGTCATTTTCGTCCTTCCAAGCCTTATTCTCATCCAATTAGGGTTTTTAACCAATCTTGTGCATCCAATAAGTACATTTGTGTCATTGGTTGAACACTTAGGTTATTTTCGTCCTCCCAAGGCTTATTCTCGTCCAATTAGGGTTTTTAACCAATCTTGTGCATCCAATAAGTACATTTGTGTCATTGGTTGAACATTTAGGTCATTTTCGTCCTCCCAAGGCTTATTCTCGGCCAATTAGGGTTTTTAACCAATCTTGTGCATCCAATAAGTACATTTGTGTCATTGGTTGAACATTTAGGTAATTTTCGTCCTCCCAAGGCTTATTCTCGTCCAATTAGGGTTTTTAACCAATCTTGTGCATCCAATAAGTACATTTGTGTCATTGGTTGAACATTTAGGTCATTTTCGTCCTCCCAAGGATTATTCTCGACCAATTAGGGTTTTTAACCCATCTTGTGCATCCAATAAGTGATTTTGTGTCATTGGTTGAACATTTAGGTCATTTTCGTCCTCCCAAGGCTTATTCTCGTCCAATTAGGGTTTTTAACCAATCTTGTGCATCCAATAAGTGATTTTGTGTCATTGGTTGAACATTTAGGTCATTTTCGTGCTCCCTAGGCTTATTCTCGTTCAATTAGAGTTTTGAACCAATCTTTTGTATCCAATAAGTGATTTTGTGTCATTGTTTGAACATTTAGGTTATTTTCGTCCGCCCTAAGCTTATTCTCGTCCAATTAGGGTTTTTAACCAATTTTGTGCATCCAATAAGTACATTTGTGTCATTGGTTGAACATTTAGGTCATTTTCGTCCACCCAAGGCTTATTCTCGTCCAATTAGGGTTTTTAACCAATCTTGTGCATCCAATAAGTGATTTTGTGTCATTGGTTGAACATTTAGGTCATTTTCGTCCTCCCAAGGCTTATTCTCGTCCAATTAGGGTTTTTAACCAATCTTGTGCATCCAATAAGTACATTTGTGTCATTGGTTGAACATTTAGGTCATTTTCGTCCTCCCAAGGCTTATTCTCGTCCAATTAGGGTTTTTAACCAATCTTGTGCATCCAATAAGTACATTTGTGTCATTGGTTGAACATTAAGGTCATTTTCGTCCTCGCAAGGCTTATTCTCGTCCAATTAGGGTTTTTAACCAATCTTGTGCCTCCAATAAGTGATTTTGTGTCATTGGTTGAACATTTAGGTCATTTTCGTCCTCCCAAGGCTTATTCTTGTCCAATTAGGGTTTTTAACCAATCTTGTGCATCCAATAAGTGATTTTGTGTCATTGGTTGAACATTTAGGTCATTTTCATCCTCGCTATGCTTCTTCTCGTCCGATTAGGGTTTTTAACCAATCTTGTGCATCCAATAAGTGATTTTGTGTCATTGGTTGAACATTTAGGTCATTTTCGTCCTCCCAAGACTTATTCTCGTCCAATTAGGGTTTTGAACCAATCTTATGCATCCAATAAGTGATTTAGTGTCATTGTTTGAACGTTTAGGTTATTTTCGTCCTCCCAAGGCTTATTCTCGTCCAATTAGGGTTTTTAACCAATCTTGTGCATCCAATAAGTACATTTGTGTCATTGGTTGAACATTTAGGTCATTTTCGTCCTCCCAAGGCTTATTCTCGTCCAATTAGGGTTTTTTACCAATCTTTTGCATCCAATAAGTACATTTGTGTCATTGGTTGCACATTTAGGTCATTTTCATCCTCCCAAGGCTTATTCTTGTTCAATTAGGGTATTTAACCAATCTTGTGCATCCAATAAGTGATTTTGTGTCATTGGTTGAACATTTAGGTCATTTTCGTCCTCCCAAGGCTTATTCATAACCAATTAGGGTTTTTAACCAATCTTGTGCATCCAATAAGTGATTTTGTGTCATTGGTTGAACATTTAGGTCATTTTCGTCCTCCCTAGGCTTATTCTCGTCCAATTAGGGTTTTTAACCAATCTTGTGCATCCAATAAGTACATTTGTGTCATTGGTTGAACATTTAGGTCATTTTCGTCCTCCCAATGCTTATTCTCGTCCAATTAGGGTTTTTAACCAATATTGTGCATCCAATAAGTGATTTTGTGTCATTGGTTGAACATTTAGGTCATTTTCGTCCTCCCAAGGCTTATTCTCGTCCAATTAGGGTTTTTAACCAATCTTGTGCATCCAATAAGTACATTTGTGTCATTGGTTGAACATTTAGGTCATTTTCGTCCTCCCTAGGCTTATTCTCGTCCAATTAGGGTTTTTAACCAATCTTGTGCATCCAATAAGTGATTTTGTGTCACTGGTTGAACATTTAGGTCATTTTCCTCCTCCTAAGGCTTATTCTCGTCCAATTAGGGTTTTTAACCAATCTTGTGCATCCAATAAGTACATTTGTGTCATTGGTTGAACATTTAGGTCATTTTCGTCCTCCCAAGGCTTATTCTCGTCCAATTAGGGTTTTTAACCAATCTTGTGCATCCAATAAGTACATTTGTGTCATTGGTTGAACATTTAGGTCATTTTCGTCCTCCCAAGGCTTATTCTCGTCCAATTAGGGTTTTTAACCAATCTTGTGCATCCAATACATTTGTGTCATTAGTTGAACATTTAGGTCATTTTCGTCCTCCCTAGGCTTATTCTCGATTAATTGGGGTTTTTAACCAATCTTGTGCATCCAATAAGTGATTTTGTGTCATTGGTTGAACATTTAGGTCAATTTCGTCATCCCTATGCTTATTCTCGTCCAATTAGGGTTTTTAACCAATCTTGTGCATCCAATAAGTACATTTGTGTCATTGGTTGAACATTTAGGTCATTTTCGTCCTCCCAAGGCTTATTCTCGTCCAATTAGGGTTTTTAACGAATCTTGTGCATCCAATAAGTACATTTGTGTCATTGGTTGAACATTTATGTCATTTTCGTCCTCCCAAGGCTTATTCTCGTCCAATTAGGGTTTTTAACCAATCTTGTGCATCCAATAAGTACATTTGTGTCATTGGTTGAACATTTAGGTCATTTTCGTCCTCCCAAGGCTTATTCTCGTCCAATTAGGGTTTTTAACCAATCTTGTGCATCCAATAAGTGATTTTGTGTCATTGGTTGAACATTAAGGTCATTTTCTTCCTCCCAAGGCTTATTCTCGTCCAATTAGGATTTTGAACCAATCTTGTGAATCCAATAAGTGATTTTGTGTCATTGTTTGAACATTTAGGTCATTTTCGTCCTCCCAAGGCTTATTCTAATCCAATTAGGGTTTTAACCAATCTTGTGCATCCAATATGTTATTTTGTGTCATTGGTTGAACATTTATGTCATTTTCGTCCTCCCAAGGCTTATTCTCATTCAATTAGGGTTTTTAACCAATCTTGTGCATCCAATAAGTACATTTGTGTCACTGGTTGAACACTTAGGTCATTTTCGTCCTCCCAAGGCTTATTCTCGTCCAATTAGGGTTTTTAAACAATCTTGTGCATCCAATAAGTGATTTTGTTTCATTGGTTGAACATTTATGTCATTTTCGTCCTTCCAAGGCTTATTCTCATCCAATTAGGGTTTTTAACCAATCTTGTGCATCAAATAAGTACATTTGTGTCATTGGTTGAACACTTAGGTTATTTTCGTCCTCCCAAGGCTTATTCTCGTCCAATTAGGGTTTTTAACCAATCTTGTGCATCCAATAAGTACATTTGTGTCATTGGTTGAACATTTAGGTCATTTTCGTCCTCCCAAGGCTTATTCTCGGCCAATTAGGGTTTTTAACCAATCTTGTGCATCCAATAAGTACATTTGTGTCATTGGTTGAACATTTAGGTAATTTTCGTCCTCCCAAGGCTTATTCTCGTCCAATTAGGGTTTTTAACCAATCTTGTGCATCCAATAAGTACATTTGTGTCATTGGTTGAACATTTCGGTCATTTTTCGTCCTCCGAAGGCTTATTCTCGTCCAATTAGGGTTTTTAACCAATCTTGTGCATCCAATAAGTGATTTTGTGTCATTGGTTGAACATTTAGGTCATTTTCGTCCTCCTTAGGCTTATTCTCGTCCAATTAGGGTTTTGAACCAATCTTGTGCATCCAATAAGTGATTTTGTGTCATTGTTTGAACATTTAGGTCATTTTCGTCCTCCCAAGGCTTATTCTCGTCAAATTAGGGTTTTTAACCAATCTTATGCATCCAATAAGTACATTTGTGTCATTGGTTGAACATTTAGGTAATTTTCGTCCTCCCAAGGCTTATTCTCGTCCAATTAGGGTTTTTAACCAATCTTGTGCATCCAATAAGTACATTTGTGTCATTGGTTGAACATTTCGGTCATTTTTTCGTCCTCCGAAGGCTTATTCTCGTCCAATTAGGGTTTTTAACCAATCTTGTGCATCCAATAAGTGATTTTGTGTCATTGGTTGAACATTTAGGTCATTTTCGTCCTCCTTAGGCTTATTCTCGTCCAATTAGGGTTTTGAACCAATCTTGTGCATCCAATAAGTGATTTAGTGTCATTGTTTGAACATTTAGGTTATTTTCGTCCTCCCAAGGCTTATTCTCGTCCAATTAGGGTTTTTAACCAATCTTGTGCATCCAATAAGTACATTTGTGTCATTGGTTGAACATTTAGGTCATTTTCGTCCTCCCAAGGCTTATTCTCGTCCAATTAGGGTTTTTAACCAATCTTTTGCATCCAATAAGTACATTTGTGTCATAGGTTGAACATTTAGGTCATTTTCGTCCTCCCAAGGCTTATTCTCGTTCAATTAGGGTTTTTAACCAATCTTGTGCATCCAATAAGTGATTTTGTGTCATTGGTTGAACATTTAGGTCATTTTCGTCCTCCCAAGGCTTATTCTTAACCAATTAGGGTTTTTAACCAATCTTGTGCATCCAATAAGTGATTTTGTGTCATTGGTTGAACATTTAGGTCATTTTTGTCCTCCCAAGGCTTATTCTCGTCCAATAAGTGTTTTTAACCAATCTTGTGCATCCAATAAGTGAATTTCTGTCATTGGTTGAACATTTAGGTCATTTTCGTCCTCCCAAGGCTTATTCTCGTTCAATTAGGGTTTTTAACCAATCTTGTGCATCCAATAGGTGATTTTGTGCCATTGATTGAACATTTAGGTCATTGTCGTCCTACCAAGGCTTATTATCGTCCAATAAGGGTTTTTAACCAATCTTGTGCATCCAATAAGTACATTTGTGTCATTGGTTGAACATTTAGGTCATTTTCGTCCTCCCAAGGCTTATTCTCGTCCAATTAGGGTTTTTAACCAATCTTGTGCATCCAATAAGTGATTTTGTGTCATTGGTTGAACATTTAGGTCATTTTCGCCCTCCTTAGGCTTATTCTCGTCCAATTAGAAATTTTAAAAAATCTTGTGCATCCAATAAGTGATTTTGTGCCATACGTTGAACATTTAGGTCATTTTCGTCCTCCCAAGTCTTATTCTCGTCCAATAGGGTTTTTAACCAATCTTGTGCATCCAATAAGTACATTTGTGTCATTGGTTGAACATTTAGGTCATTTTCGTCCTTCCAAGGCTTATTCTCGTCCAATTAGGGTTTTTAACCAATCTTGTGCATCCAATAAATGATTTTGTGTCATTGGTTGAACATTTAGGTCATTTTCGTCCTCCCAAAGCTTATTCTCGTCCAATTAGGGTTTTTAACCAATCTTGTGCATCTAATAAGTGATTTTGTGTCATTGGTTGAACATTTAGGTCATTTTCGTCCTCCCTAGGCTTATTCTTGTCCAATTAGGGTTTTTAACCAATCTTGTGCATCCAATAAGCACATTTGTGTAATTGGTTGAACATTTAGGTCATTTTTCGTTCTACCAAGGCTTATTCTCGTCCAATTAGGGTTTTTAACCAATCTTGTGCATCCAATAAATGATTTTGTGTCATTGGTTGAACATTTAGGTCATTTTCGTCCTCCCAAGGCTTATTCTCGTCCAATTAGGGTTTTTAACCAATCTTGTGCATCCAATAAGTACATTTGTGTCATTGGTTGAACATTTAGGTCATTTTCGTCCTCCCAAGGCTTATTCTGGTCCAATTAGGGTTTTTAACCAATCATGTGCATCCAATAAATGATTTTGTGTCATTGGTTGAACACGTAGGTCATTTTCGTCCTCCCAAGGCTTATACTCGTGCAATTAGGGTTCTTAACCAATCTTGTGCATCCAATAAGTACATTTGTGTCATTGGTTGAACATTTAGGTCATTTTCGTCCTCCCAAGGCTTATTCTCGTCCAATTAGGGTTTTTAACCAATCTTGTGTATCCAATAAGTGATTTTGTGTCGTTGGTTGAACATTTAGGTCATTTTCGTCCTCCATAGGCTTATTCTCGTCCAATTAGGGTTTTTAACCAATCTTGTGCATCCAATAAGTACATTTGTGTCATTGGTTGAACATTTAGGTCATTTGCGTCCTCCAAAGGCTTATTCTCGGCCAATTAGGGTTTTTAACCAATCTTGTGCATCCAATAAGTACATTTGTGTCATTGGTTGAACATTTAGGTCATTTTCGTCCTCCCAAGGCTTATTCTCGTCCAATTAGGGTTTTTAACCAATCTTGTGCATCCAATAAGTGATTTTGTGTCATTGGTTGATCATTTAGGTCATTTTTGTCCTCCCAAGGCTTATTCTCGTCCAATTAGGGTTTTTAACCAATCTTGTGCATCCAATAAGTACATTTGTGTCATTGGTTGAACATTTAGGTCATTTTCGTCCTCCCAAGGCTTATTCTCGGCCAATTAGGGTTTTTAACCAATCTTGTGCATCCAATAAGTGATTTTGTGTCATTGGTTTAAAATTTAGGTCATTTTCGTCCTCCCTAGGCTTGTTCTCGTCCAATTAGGGTTTTGAACCAATCTTGTGGATCCAATAAGTACATTTAGGCCATTGGTTGAACATTTAGGTCATTTTCGTCCTCCCAAGGCTTATTCTCGTCCAATTAGGGTTTTTAACCAATCTTGTGCATCCAATAAGTACATTTGTGTCATTGGTTGAACATTTAGGTCATTTTCGTCCTCCCAAGGCTTATTGTCGTCCAATTAGGGTTTTTAACCAATCTTTTGCATCCAATAAGTGATTTTGTGTCATTGGTTGAACATTTAGGTCATTTTCGTCCTCCCAAGGCTTATTCTCGTCCAATTAGGGTTTTGAACCAATCTTGTGCATCCAATAAGTGATTTTGTGTCATTGGTTGAACATTTAGGTCATTTTCGTCCTCCCAAGGCTTATTCTCGTCCAATTAGGGTTTTTAACCAATTTTGTGCATCCAATAAGTGATTTTGTGTCATTGGTTGAACATTTAGTTCATTTTCGTCCTCCCAAGGCTTATTGTCATCCAATTAGGGTTTTTAACCAATCTTGTGCATACAATAAGTGATTTTGTGTCATTGGTTGAACATTTAGGACATTTTTGTCCTCCCTAAGCTTATGCTCGTCCAATTATGGTTTTTAACCAATCTTGTGCATCCAATAAGTACATTTGTGTCATTGGTTGAACATTTAGGTCATTTTCGTCCTCCCAAGGCTTATTCTCGTCCAATTAGGGTTTTTAACCAATCTTGTGCATCCAATAAGTGATTTTGTGTCATTGGTTGAACATTTAGGTCATTTTCATTCTCTATAGGCTTATTCTCGTCCAATTAGGGTTTTTAACCAATCTTGTGCATCCAATAAGTACATTTGTGTCATTGGTTGAACATTTAGGTCATTTTCGTCCTCCCAAGGCTTATTCTCGTCCAATTAGGGTTTTTAACCAATCTTGTGCATCCAATAAGTGATTTTGTGTCATTGGTTCAATATTTAGGTCATTTTCGTCCTCCAAAGGCTTATTCTCGTCCAATTAGGGTTTTTAACCAATCTTGTGCATCCAATAAGTACATTTGTGTCATTGGTTGAACATTTAGGTCATTTTCGTCCTCCCAAGGCTTATTCTCGTCCAATTAGGGTTTTTAACCAATCTTGTGCATCCAATAAGTACATTTGTGTCATTGGTTGAACATTTAAGTCATTTTCGTCCTCCCAAGGTTTATTCTCGTCCAATTAGGGTTTTTAACCAATCTTGTGTATCCAATAAGTGATTTTGTGTCATTGGTTGAACATTTAGGTCATTTTCGTCCTCACAAGGCTTATTCTCTTCCAATTAGGGATTTTAACCAATCTTGTGCATACAATAAGTGATTTTGTGTCATTGGTTGAACATTTAGGTCATTTTCGTTCTCCCAAGGCTTATTCTCGTCCAATTAGGGTTTTTAACCAATCTTGTGCATCCAATAAGTACATTTGTGTCATTGGTTGAACATTTAGGTCATTTTCGTCCTCCCAAGGCTTATTCTCGTCCAATTAGGGTTTTTAACCAATCTTGTGCATCCAATAAGTACATTTGTGTCATTGGTTGAACATTTAGGTCATTTTCGTCCTCCCAAGGCTTATTCTCGTCCAATTAGGGTTTTTAACCAATCTCTTGCATCCAATAAGTACATTTGTGTCATTGGTTGAACATTTAGGTCATTTTCATCCTCCCAAGGCTTATTCTCGTCCAATTAGGGTTTTTAACCAATCTTGTGCATCCAATAAGTACATTTGTGTCATTGGTTGAACATTTAGGTCATTTTCGTCCTCCCAAGGCTTATTCTCGTCCAATTAGGGTTTTTAACCAATCTTGTGCATCCAATAAGTACATTTGTGTCATTGGTTGGACATTTAGGTCATTTTCGTCCTCCCAAGGCTTTTTCTCGTCCAATTAGGGTTTTTAACCAATCTTGTGCATCCAATAAGTACATTTTTGTCATTGGTTGAACATTTAGGTCATTTTCGTCCTCCCAAGGCTTACTCTCGTCCAATTAGGGTTTTTAACCAATCTTGTGCATCCAATAATTACATTTGTGTCATTGGTTGAACATTTAGGTCATTTTCGTCCTCCCAAGGCTTATTCTCGTCCAATTAGGGTTTTTAACCAATCTTGTGCATCCAATAAGTACATTTGTGTCATTGGTTGAACATTTAGGTCATTTTCGTCCTCCCAAGGCTTATTCTCGTCCAATTAGGGTTTTTAACCAATCTTGTGCATCCAATAAGTAGATTTGTGTCATTGGTTGAATATTTAGGTCATTTTCGTCCTCCCAAGGCTTATTCTCGTCCAATTAGGGTTTTTAACCAATCTTGTGCATCCAATAAGTACATTTGTGTCATTGGTTGAACATTTAGGTCATTTTCGTCCTCCCAAGGCTTATTCTCGTCCAATTAGGGTTTTTAACCAATCTTGTGCACCCAATAAGATATTTTGTGTCATTGGTTGAACATTTAGGTCATTTTCGTCCTCCCAAGGCTTATTCTCGTCCAATTAGGGTTTTTAACCAATCTTGTGCATCCAATAAGTACATTTGTGTCATTGGTTGAACATTTAGGTCATTTTCGTCCTCCCAAGGCTTATTCTAGCCCAATTAGGGTTTTTAACCAATCTTGTGCATCCAATAAGTGATTTTGTGTCATTGGTTGAACATTTAGGTCATTTTCGTCCTCCCAAGGCTTATTCTCGTCCAATTAGGGTTTTTAACCAATCTTGTGCATCCAATAAGTGATTTTGTGTCATTGGTTGAACATTTAGGTCATTTTCATCCTACCTAGTCTTATTCTCGTCCAATTAGGGTTTTTAACCAATCTTGTGCATCCAATAAGTAATTTTGTGTCATTGGTTGAACATTTAGGTCATTTTCGTCCTCTCAAGGCTTATTCTCGTCCAATTAGGGTTTTTAACCAATCTTGTGCATCCAATAAGTGATTTTGTGTCATTGGTTGAACATTTAGGTCATTTTCGTCCTCCCAAGGCTTAGTCTCGTCCAATTAGGGATTTTAACCAATCTTGTGCATACAATAAGTGATTTTGTGTCATTGGTTGAACATTTACGTCATTTTTGTCCTCCCTAGGGTTATTCTCGTCCAATTAGGGTTTTTAACCAATCTTGTGCATCCAATAAGTACATTTGTGTCATTGGTTGAACATTTAGGTCATTTTCGTCCTCCCAAGGCTTATTCTCGTCCAATTAGGGTTTTTAACCAATCTTGTGCATCCAATAAGTGATTTTGTGTCATTGGTTGAACATTTAGGTCATTTTCGTCCTCCCAAGGCTTATTCTCGTCAATTTAAGGTTTTTAACCAATCTTGTGCATCCAATAAGTACATTTGTGTCATTGGTTGAACATTTAGGTCATTTTCGTCCTCCCAAGGCTTATTCTCGTCCAATTAGGGTTTTTAACCAATCTTGTGCATCCAATAAGTACATTTGTGTCATTGGTTGAACATTTAGGTCATTTTCGTCCTCCCAAGGCTTATTCTCGTCCAATTAGGGTTTTTAACCAATCTTGTGCATCCAATAAGTGATTTTGTGTCGTTGGTAGAACATTTAGGTCATTTTCGTCCTCCCAAGGCTTATTCTCGTCCAATTAGGGTTTTTAACCAATCTTGTGCATCCAATAAGTACATTTGTGTCATTGGTTGAACATTTAGGTCATTTTCGTCCTCCCAAGGCTTATTCTCGTCCAATTAGGGTTTTTAACCAATCTTGTGCATCCAATAAGTACAGTTGTGTCATTGGTTGAAAATTTAGGTCATTTTCGTCCTCCCAAGTCTTATTCTCGTCCAGTTAGGGTTTTTAACCAATCTTGTGCATCCAATAAGTACATTTGTGTCATTGGTTGAACATTTAGGTCATTTTCGTCCTCCCAAGGCTTATTCTAGTCCAATTAGGGTTTTTAACCAATCTTGTGCATCCAATAAGTACATTTGTGTCATTGGTTGAACATTTAGGTCATTTTCGTCCTCCCAAGTCTTATTCTCGTCCAATTAGGGTTTTTAACCAATCTTGTGCATCCAATAATTGTGCATCCAATAAGTACATTTGTGTCATTGGTTGATCATTTAGGTCATTTTCGTCCTCCCAAGGCTTATTCTCGTCCAATTAGGGTTTTTAACCAATCTTGTGCATCCAATAAGTACATTTGTGTCATTGGTTGAACATTTAGGTCATTTTCGTCCTCCCAAGGCTTATTCTCGTCCAATTAGGGTTTTTAACCAATCTTGTGCATCCAATAAGTACATTTGTGTCATTGGTTGAACATTTAGGTCATTTTCGTCCTCCCAAGGCATATTCTCGTCCAATTAGGATTTTTAACCAATCTTGTGCATCCAATAAGTACATTTGTGTCATTGGTTGAACATTTAGGTCATTTTCGTCCTCCCAAGGCTTATTCTCGTCCAATTAGGGTTTTTAACCAATCTTGTGCATCGAATAAGTACATTTGTGTCATTGGTTGAACATTTAGGTCATTTTCGTCCTCCCAAGGCCTATTCTCGTCCAATTAGGGTTTTTAACCAATCTTGTGCATCCAATAAGTACATTTGTGTCATTGGTTGAACATTTAGGTCATTTTCGTCCTCCCAAGGCTTATTCTCGTCCAATTAGGGTTTTTAACCAATCTTGTGCATCCAATAAGTGATTTTGTGTCGTTGGTTGAACATTTAGGTCATTTTGGTCCTCCCAAGGCTTATTCTCGTCCATTTAGAGTTTTTAACCAATCTTGTGCATCCAATAAGTGATTTTGTGTCATTGGTTGAACATTTAGGTCATTTTCGTCCTCCCAAGGCTTATTCTCGTCCAATTAGGGTTTTTAACCAATCTTGTGCATCCAATAAGTACATTTGTGTCATTGGTTGAACATTTAGGTCATTTACGTCCTCCTTAGGCTTATTCTCGTCCAATTAGGGTTTTTAACCAATCTTGTGCTTCCAATAAGTACATTTGTGTCATTGGTTGAACATTTAGGTCATTTACGTCTTCCCTAGGCTTATTCTCGTCCAATTAGGGTTTTTAACCAATCTTGTGCATCCAATAAGTGATTTTGTGTCATTGGTTGAACATTTAGGTCATTTTCGTCCTCCCAAGGCTTATTCTCGTCCAATTAGGGTTTTTAACCAACCTTGTGCATCCAATAAGTGCTTTTGTGTCATTGGTTGAACATTTGGGTCATTTTCGTCCTCCCTAAGTTTATTCTCGTCCAATTAGGGTTTTTAACCAATCTTGTGCATCCAATAAGTGATTTTGTGTCATTGGTTGAACATTTAGGTCATTTTCGTCCTCCCAAGGCTTATTCTTGTCCAATTAGGGTTTTTAACCAATCTTGTGCATCCAATAAGTGTTTTTGTGTCATTGGTTGAACATTTAGGTAATTTTCGTCCTCCCAAGGCTTATTCTCGTCCAATTAGGGTTTTTAACCAATCTTGTGCATCCAATAAGTACATTTGTGTCATTGGTTGAACATTTAGGTCATTTTCGTCCTCCCTAGGCTTATTCTCGTCCAATTAGGGTTTTTAACCAATCTTGTGCATCCAATAAGTGATTTTGTGTCATTGGTTGAACATTTAGGTCATTTTCTTCCTCCAAAGGCTTATTCTCGTCCAATTAGGGTTTTTAACCAATCTTGTGCATCCAATAAGTACATTTGTGTCATTGGTTGAACATTTAGTTCATTTTCGTCCTCCCAAGGCTTATTCTCGTCCAATTAGGGTTTTTAACCAATCTTGTGCATCCAATAAGTACATTTGTGTCATTGGTGGAACATTTAGGTCATTTTCGTCCTCCCAAGGCTTATTCTCGTCCAATTAGGGTTTTTAACCAATCTTGTGCATCAAATAGGTGATTTTGTGTCATTGGTTGAATATTTAGGTCATTTTCGTCCTCCCAATGCTTATTCTCGTCCAATTAGGGTTTTTAACCAATCTTGTGCATCCAATAAGTACATTTGTGTCATTGGTTGAACATTTAGGTCATTTTCGTCCTCCCAAGGCTTATTCTCGTCCAATTAGGGTTTTTAACAAATCTTGTGCATCCAATAAGTGATTTTGTTTCATTGGTTGAACATTTAGGTCATTTTCGTCCTCCCTAGGCTTATTCTCGTTCAATTAGGGTTTTTAACCAATCTTGTGCATCCAATAAGTTATTTTGTGTCATTGTTTGAACATTTAGGTTATTTTCGTCCTCCCAAGGCTTATTCTCCTCCAATTAGGGTTTTTAACCAATCTTGTGCATCCAATAAGTACATTTGTGTCATTGGTTGAACATTTAGGTCATTTTCGTCCTCCCAAGGCTTATTCTCGTCCAATTAGGGTTTTTAACCAATCTTGTGCATCCAATAAGTGATTTTCTGTCATTGGTTGAACATTTAGGTCATTTTCATCCTCCCAAGGCTTATTCTCGTCCAATTAGGGTTTTTAACCAATCTTGTGCATCCAATAAGTACATTTGTGTCATTGGTTGAACATTTAGGTCATTTTCGTCCTCCCAAGGCTTATTCTCGGCCAATTAGGGTTTTTAACCAATCTTGTACATCCAATAAGTACATTTGTGTCATTGGTTGAACATTTAGGTCATTTTCGTCCTCCCAAGGCTTATTCTCGTCCAATTAAGGTTTTTAACCAATCTTGTGCATCCAATAAGTGATTTTCTGTCATTGGTTGATCATTACGGTCATTTTCATCCTCTCTAGGCTTATTCTCGTCCAATTAGGATTTTGAACCAATCTTGTGCATCCAATAAGTGATTTTGTGTCATTGTTTGAACATTTAGGTCATTTTCGTCCTCCCAAGGCTTATTCTAATCCAATTAGGGTTTTTAACCAATCTTGTGCATCCAATAAGTTATTTTGTGTCATTGGTTGAACATTTATGTCATTTTCGTCCTCCCAAGGCTTATTCTCATCCAATTAGGGTTTTTAACCAATCTTGTGCATCCAATAAGTACATTTGTGTCACAGGTTGAACACTTAGGTCATTTTCGTCCTCCCATGGCTTATCTCGTCCAATTAGGGTTTTTAAACAATCTTGTGCATCAAATAAGTACATTTGTGTCATTGGTTGAACATTTAGGTCATTTTCGTCCTCCCTATGCTTATTCTCGTCCAATTAGGGTTTTTAACCAATCTTGTGCATCCAATAAGTGATTTTGTGTCATTGGTTGAACATTTAGGTCATTTTCGTCTTCCCAAGGCTTATTCTCGTCCAATTAGGGTTTTTAACCAATCTTGTGCATCCAATAAGTTCATTTGTGTCATTGGTTGAACATTTAGGTCATTTTCGTCCTCCCAACGCTTATTCTCGTCCAATTAGGGTTTTTAACCAATCTTGTGCATCCAATAAGTACATTTGTGTCATTGGTTGAACATTTAGGTCATTTTCGTCCTCCCAAGGCTTATTCTCGTCCAATTAGGGTTTTTAACCAATCTTGTGCATCCAATTAGTGATTTTGTGTCATTGGTTGAACATTTAGGTCATTTTCGATTTCCCAAGGCTTATTCTTGTCCAATTATGGTTTTTAACCAATCTTGTGCATCTAATAAGTACATTTGTGTCATTGGTTGAACATTTAGGTCATTTTCGTCCACCCAAGGCTTATTCTCGTCCAATTAGGGTTTTTAACCAATCTTGTGCATCCAATAAGTACAATTGTGTCATTGGTTGAACATTTAGGTCATTTTCGTTCTCCCAATGCTTATTCTCGTCCAATTAGGGTTTTTAACCAATCTTGTGCATCCAATAAGTACATTTGTGTCATTGGTTGAACATTTAGGTCATTTTCGTCCTCCCAAGGCTTATTCTCGTCCAATTAGGGTTTTTAACCAATCTTGTGCATCCAATAAGTGATTTTGTGTCATTGGTTGAACATTTAGGTCATTATTGTCCTCCCAAGGCTTATTCTCGTCCAATTAGGGTTTTTAACCAATCTTGTGCATCCAATAAGTACATTTGTGTCATTGGTTGAACATTTAGGTCATTTTCGTCCTCCCAAGGCTTATTCTCGTCCAATTAGGGTTTTTAACCAATCTTGTGCATCCAATAAGTACATTTGTGTCATTGGTTGGACATTTAGGTCATTTTCGTCCTCCCAAGGCTTTTTCTCGTCCAATTAGGGTTTTTAACCAATCTTGTGCATCCAATAAGTACATTTTTGTCATTGGTTGAACATTTAGGTCATTTTCGTCCTCCCAAGGCTTACTCTCGTCCAATTAGGGTTTTTAACCAATCTTGTGCATCCAATAATTACATTTGTGTCATTGGTTGAACATTTAGGTCATTTTCGTCCTCCCAAGGCTTATTCTCGTCCAATTAGGGTTTTTAACCAATCTTGTGCATCCAATAAGTACATTTGTGTCATTGGTTGAACATTTAGGTCATTTTCGTCCTCCCAAGGCTTATTCTCGTCCAATTAGGGTTTTTAACCAATCTTGTGCATCCAATAATTGATTTTTTGTCATTGGTTGATCATTAAGGTCATTTTCGTCCCCTCTAGGCTTATTCTCGTCCAATTAGGATTTTGAACCAATCTTGTACATCCAATAAGTGATTTTGTGTCATTGTTTGAACATTTAGGTCATTTTCGTCCTCCCAAGGCTTATTCTAATCCAATTAGGGTTTTTAACCAATCTTGTGCATCCAATAAGTTATTTTGTGTCATTGGTTGAACATTTATGTCATTTTCTTCCTCCCAATGCTTATTCTCGTCTAATTTGGGATTTTAACCAATCTTGTGCATCCAATAAGTTATTTTGTGTCATTGGTTGAACATTTATGTCATTTTCGTCCTTCCAAGGCTTATTCTCATCCAATTAGGGTTTTTAACCAATCTTGTGCATCCAATAAGTACATTTGTGTCATTGGTTGAACACTTAGGTTATTTTCGTCCTCCCAAGGCTTATTCTCGTCCAATTAGGGTTTTTAACCAATCTTGTGCATCCAATAAGTACATTTGTGTCATTGGTTGAACATTTAGGTCATTTTCGTCCTCCCAAGGCTTATTCTCGGCCAATTAGGGTTTTTAACCAATCTTGTGCATCCAATAAGTACATTTGTGTCATTGGTTGAACATTTAGGTCATTTTCGTCCTCCCTAGGCTTATTCTCGTCCAATTAGGGTTTTTAACCAATCTTGTGCATCGAATAAGTTATTTTGTGTCATTGGTTGAACATTTAGGTCATTTTCGTCCTCCCAAGGCTTATTCTCGTCCAATTAGGGTTTTTAACCAATCTTGTGCATCCAATAAGTACATTTGTGTCATTGGTTGAACATTTAGGTCATTTTCGTCCTCCCAAGGCTTATTCTCGTCCAATTAGGGTTTTTAACCAATCTTGTGCATCCAATAAGTGATTTTGTGTCATTGGTTGAACATTTAGGTCATTTTCGCCCTCCCTAGGCTTCTTCTCGTCCAATTAGAATTTTTAACAAATCTTGTGCATCCAATCAGCGATTTTGTGCCATACGTTGAACATTTAGGTCATTTTCGTCCTCCCAAGGCTTATTCTCGTCCAATTAGGGTTTTTAACCAATCTTGTGCATCCAATAAGTACATTTGTGTCATTGGTTGAACATTTAGGTCATTTTCGTCCTCCCAAGGCTTATTCTCGTCCAATTAGGGTTTTTAATTAATCTCGTGCATTCAATAAGTGATTTTGTGTCGATGGTTGAACATTTAGATCATTTTTGTCCTCCCAAGGCTTATTCTCGTCCAATTAGGGTTTTTAACCAATCTTGTGCATCCAATAAGTACATTTGTGTCATTGGTTGAACATTTAGGTCATTTTCGTCCTCCCAAGGCTTATTCTCGTCCAATTAGGGTTTTTAACCAATATTGTGCATCCAATAAGTGATTTTGTGTCTTTGGTTGAACATTTAGGTCATTTTCGTCCTCCCAAGGCTTATTCTCGTCCAATTAGGGTTTTTAACCAATCTTGTGCATCCAATAAGTACATTTGTGTCATTGGTTGAACATTTAGGTCATTTTCGTCCTCCCAAGGCTTATTCTCGTCCAATTAGGGTTTTTAACCAATCTTAAGAATCCAATAAGTATATTTGTGTCATTGGTTGAACATTTAGGTCATTTTCGTCCTCCCAAGGCTTATTCTCGTCCAATTAGGGTTTTTAACCAATCTTGTGCATCCAATAAGTACATTTGTGTCACTGATTGAACATTTAGGTCATTTTCGTCCTCCCAAGGCTTATTCTCGTCCAATTAGGGTTTTTAACCAATCTTGTGGATCCAATAAGTACATTTGTGTCATTTGTTGATTATTTAAGTCATTTTCGTCCTCCCACGGCTTATTCTCGTCCAATTAGGGTTTTTAACCAATCTTGTGCATCCAATAAGTACATTTGTGTCATTGGTTGAACATTTAGGTCATTTTCGTCCTCCCAAGGCTTATTCTCGTCCAATTAGGGTTTTTAACCAATCTTGTGCATCCAATAAGTACATTTGTGTCATTGGTTGAACATTTAGGTCATTTTCGTCCTCCCAAGGCTTATTCTCGTCCAATTAGGGTTTTTAACCATTCTTGAGCATCCAATAAGTGATTTTGTGTCATTGGTAGAACATTTAGGTCATTTTCGTCCTCCCTAGGCTTATTCTCGTCCAATTAGGGTTTTTAACCAATCTTGTGCATCCAATAAGTACATTTGTGTCATTGGTTGAACATTTAGGTCATTTTCGTCCTCCTTAGGCTTATTCTCGTCCGATTAGGGTTTTTAACCAATCTTGTGCATCCAATAAGTAATTTTGTGTCATTGGTTGAACATTTAGGTCATTTTCGTCCTCCCAAGGCTTATTCTCGTCCAATTAGGGTTTTTAACCAATCTTGTGCATCCAATAAGTTATTTTGTGTCATTGGTTGAACATTTATGTCATTTTCGTCCTTCCAAGGCTTATTCTCATCCAATTAGGGTTTTTAACCAATCTTGTGCATCCAATAAGTACATTTGTGTCATTGGTTGAACACTTAGGTAATTTTCGTCCTCCCAAGGCTTATTCTCGTCCAATTAGGGTTTTTAACCAATCTTGTGCATCCAATAAGTACATTTGTGTCATTGGTTGAACATTTAGGTCATTTTCGTCCTCCCAAGGCTTATTCTCGGCCAATTAGGGTTTTTAACCAATCTTGTACATCCAATAAGTACATTTGTGTCATTGGTTGAACATTTAGGTCATTTTCGTCCTCCCAAGGCTTATTCTCGTCCAATTAGCGTTTTTAACCAATCTTGTGCATCCAATAAGTGATTTTCTGTCATTGGTTGATCATTAAGGTCATTTTCGTCCTCTCTAGGCTTATTCTCGTCCAATTAGGATTTTGAACCATTCTTGTGCATCCAATAAGTGATTTTGTGTCATTGTTTGAACATTTAGGTCATTTTCGTCCTCCCAAGGCTTATTCTAATCAAATTAGGGTTTTTAACCAATCTTGTGCATCCAATAAGTTATTTTGTGTCATTGGTTGAACATTTATGTCATTTTCGTCCTCCCAAGGCTTATTCTCGTCCAATTAGGGTTTTTAACCAATCTTGTGCATCCAATAAGTGATTTTGTGTCATTGGTTGAACATTTAGGTCATTTTCTTCCTCCCAATGCTTATTCTCGTCTAATTAGGGTTTTTAACCAATCTTGGGCATCCAATAAGTTATTTTGTGTCATTGGTTGAACATTTATGTCATTTTCGTCCTTCCAAGGCTTATTCTCATCCAATTAGGGTTTTTAACCAATCTTGTGCATCCAATAAGTACATTTGTGTCATTGGTTGAACACTTAGGTTATTTTCGTCCTCCCAAGGCTTATTCTCGTCCAATTAGGGTTTTTAACCAATCTTGTGCATCCAATAAGTACATTTGTGTCATTGGTTGAACATTTAGGTCATTTTCGTCCTCCCAAGGCTTATTCTCGGCCAATTAGGGTTTTTAACCAATCTTGTGCATCCAATAAGTACATTTGTGTCGTTGGTTGAACATTTAGATCATTTTCGTCCTCCCAAGGCTTATTCTCGTCCAATTAGGGTTTTTAACCAATCTTGTGCATCCAATAAGTGATTTTCTGTCATTGGTTGAACATTAAGGTCATTTTCATCCTCTCTAGGCTTATTCTCGTCCAATTAGGATTTTGAACCAATCTTGTGCATCCAATAAGTGATTTTTTGTCATTGTTTGAACATTTAGGTCATTTTCATCCTCCCAAGGCTTATTCTAATCCAATTAGGGTTTTTAACCAATCTTGTGCATCCAATAAGTTATTTTGTGTCATTGGTTGAACATTTATGTCATTTTCGTCCTTCCAAGGCTTATTCTCATCCAATTAGGGTTTTTAACCAATCTTGTGCATCCAATAAGTACATTTGTGTCATTGGTTGAACACTTAGGTAATTTTCGTCCTCCCAAGGCTTATTCTCGTCCAATTAGGGTTTTTAACCAATCTTGTGCATCCAATAAGTACATTTGTGTCATTGGTGGAACATTTAGGTCATTTTCGTCCTCCCAAGGCTTATTCTCGGCCAATTAGGGTTTTTAACCAATCTTGTGCATCCAATAAGTACATTTGTGTCATTGGTTGAACATTTAGGTCATTTTCGTCCTCCCAAGGCTTATTCTCGTCCAATTAGGGTTTTTAACCAATCTTGTGCATCCAATAATTGATTTTTTGTCATTGGTTGATCATTAAGGTCATTTTCGTCCTCTCTAGGCTTATTCTCGTCCAATTAGGATTTTGAACCAATCTTGTGCATCCAATAAGTGATTTTGTGTCATTGTTTGAACATTTAGGTCATTTTCGTCCTCCCAAGGCTTATTCTAATCCAATTAGGGTTTTTAACCAATCTTGTGCATCCAATAAGTTATTTTGTGTCATTGGTTGAACATTTATGTCATTTTCGTCCTCCCAAGGCTTATTCTCATCCAATTAGGGTTTTTAACCAATCTTGTGCATCCAATAAGTACATTTGTGTCACAGGTTGAACACTTAGGTCATTTTCGTCCTCCCATGGCTTATCTCGTCCAATTAGGGTTTTTAAACAATCTTGTGCATCAAATAAGTACATTTGTGTCATTGGTTGAACATTTAGGTCATTTTCGTCCTCCCTATGCTTATTCTCGTCCAATTAGGGTTTTTAACCAATCTTGTGCATCCAATAAGTGATTTTGTGTCATTGGTTGAACATTTAGGTCATTTTCTTCCTCCCAAGCCTTATTCTCGTCCAATTAGGGTTTTTAACCAATCTTGTGCATCCAATAAGTTATTTTGTGTCATTGGTTGAACATTTATGTCATTTTCGTCCTCCCAAGGCTTATTCTCGTCCAATTAGGGTTTTTAACCAATCTTGTGCATCCAATAAGTACATTTGTGTCATTGGTTGAACATTTAGGCCATTTTCGTTCTCCCAAGGCTTATTCTCGTCCAATTAGGGTTTCTAACAAATCTTGTGCATCCAATAAGTGATTTTGTGTCATTGGTTGAACATTAAGGTCATTTTCGTCCTCTCTAGGCTTATTCTCGTCCAATTAGGATTTTGAACCAATCTTGTGAATCCAATAAGTGATTTTGTGTCATTGTTTGAACATTTAGGTCATTTTCGTCCTCCCAAGGCTTATTCTAATCCAATTAGGGTTTTTAACCAATCTTGTGCATCCAATAAGTTATTTTGTGTCATTGGTTGAACATTTACGTCATTTTCTTCCTCCCAAGGCTTATTCTCGTCCAATTAGGGTTTTTAACCAATCTTGTGCATCCAATAAGTACATTTGTGTCATTGGTTGAACATTTAGGTCATTTTCGTCCTCCTAAGGCTTATTCTCGGCCAATTAGGGTTTTTAACCAATCTTGTGCATCCAATAAGTACATTTGTGTCATTGGTTGAACATTTAGGTCATTTTCGTCCTCCCAAGGCTTATTCTCGTCCAATTAGGGTTTTTAACCAATCTTGTGCATCCAATAAGTGATTTTGTGTCATTGGTTGAACATTAAGGTCATTTTCGTCCTCCCTAGGCTTATTCTCGTCCAATAAGGATTTTGAACCAATCTTGTGAATCCAATAAGTGATTTTGTGTCATTGATTGAACATTTAGGTCATTTTCGTCCTCCCAAGGCTTATTCTCGTCCAATTAGGGTTTTTAACCAATCTTGTGCATCCAATAAGTACATTTGTGTCATTGGTTGAACATTTAGGTCATTTTCGTCCTCCCAAGGCTTATTCTCGTCCAATTAGGGTTTTTAACCAATCTTGTGCATCCAATAAGTGATATTATGTCATTGGTTGAACATTTAGGTCATTTTCTTCCTCCCAAGGCTTATTCTCGTCCAATTAGGGTTTTTAACCAATCTTGTGCATCCAATAAGTACATTTGTGTCATTGGTTGAACATTTAGGTCATTTTCGTCCTCCCAAGGCTTATTCTCGGCCAATTAGGGTTTTTAACCAATCTTGTGCATCCAATAAGTACATTTGTGTCGTTGGTTGAACATTTAGGTCATTTTCGTCCTCCCAAGGCTTATTCTCGTCCAATTAGGGTTTTTAACCAATCTTGTGCATCCAATAAGTGATTTTCTGTCATTGGTTGAACATTAAGGTCATTTTCATCCTCTCTAGGCTTATTCTCGTCCAATTAGGATTTTGAACCAATCTTGTGCATCCAATAAGTGATTTTGTGTCATTGTTTGAACATTTAGGTCATTTTCGTCCTCCCAAGGCTTATTCTAATCCAATTAGGGTTTTTAACCAATCTTGTGCATCCAATAAGTTATTTTGTGTCATTGGTTGAACATTTATGTCATTTTCGTCCTTCCAAGGCTTATTCTCATCCAATTAGGGTTTTTAACCAATCTTGTGCATCCAATAAGTACATTTGTGTCATTGGTTGAACACTTAGGTAATTTTCGTCCTCCCAAGGCTTATTCTCGTCCAATTAGGGTTTTTAACCAATCTTGTGCATCCAATAAGTACATTTGTGTCATTGGTGGAACATTTAGATCATTTTCGTCCTCCCAAGGCTTATTCTCGGCCAATTAGGGTTTTTAACCAAACTTGTGCATCCAATAAGTACATTTGTGTCATTGGTTGAACATTTAGGTCATTTTCGTCCTCCCAAGGCTTATTCTCGTCCAATTAGGGTTTTTAACCAATCTTGTGCATCCAATAATTGATTTTTTGTCATTGGTTGATCATTAAGGTCATTTTCGTCCTCTCTAGGCTTATTCTCGTCCAATTAGGATTTTGAACCAATCTTGTACATCCAATAAGTGATTTTGTGTCATTGTTTGAACATTTAGGTCATTTTCGTCCTCCCAAGGCTTATTCTAATCCAATTAGGGTTTTTAACCAATCTTGTGCATCCAATAAGTTATTTGGTGTCATTGGTTGAACATTTATGTCATTTTCGTCCTCCCAAGGCTTATTCTCGTCCAAATAGGGTTTTTAACCAATCTTGTGCATCCAATAAGTGATTTTGTGTCATTGGTTGAACATTTAGGTCATTTTCTTCCTCCCAATGCTTATTCTCGTCTAATTTGGGATTTTAACCAATCTTGTGCATCCAATAAGTTATTTTGTGTCATTGGTTGAACATTTATGTCATTTTCGTCCTTCCAAGGCTTATTCTCATCCAATTAGGGTTTTTAACCAATCTTGTGCATCCAATAAGTACATTTGTGTCATTGGTTGAACACTTAGGTTATTTTCGTCCTCCCAAGGCTTATTCTCGTCCAATTAGGGTTTTTAACCAATCTTGTGCATCCAATAAGTACATTTGTGTCATTGGTTGAACATTTAGGTCATTTTCGTCCTCCCAAGGCTTATTCTCGGCCAATTAGGGTTTTTAACCAATCTTGTGCATCCAATAAGTACATTTGTGTCATTGGTTGAACATTTAGGTAATTTTCGTCCTCCCAAGGCTTATTCTCGTCCAATTAGGGTTTTTAACCAATCTTGTGCATCCAATAAGTACATTTGTGTCATTGGTTGAATATTTAGGTCATTTTCGTCCTCCCAAGGCTTATTCTCGTCCAATTAGGTTTTTTAACCAATCTTGTGCATCCAATAAGTACATTTGTGTCATTGGTTGAACATTTAGGTCATTTTCGTCCTCCCAAGGCTTATTCTCGTCCAATTAGGGTTTTTAACCAATCTTGTGCATCCAATAAGTACATTTGTGTCATTGGTTGAACATTTAGGTTATTTTCGTCCTCCCAAGGCTTATTCCAGTTCAATTAGGGTTTTTAACCAATCTTGTGCATCCAATAAGTACATTTGTGTCATTGGTTGAACATTTAGGTCATTTTCGTCCTCCCAAGGCTTATTCTCGTCCAATTAGGGTTTTTAACCAATCTTGTGCATCCAATAAGTGATTTTGTGTCATTGGTTGAATATTTAGGTCATTTTCATCCTCCCAAGACTTATTCTCGACCAAATAGGATTTTTAACCAATATTGTGCATCCAAGAAGTGATTTTGTGTCATTGGTTGAACATTTAGAACATTTTCGTCCTCCCAAGGCTTATTGTAGCCAATTAGGGTTTTTAAACAATCTTGTGCATCCAATAAGTGATTTTGTGTCATTGGTTGAACATTTAGGTCATTTTCATCCTCCAAAGGCTTATACTCGTCCAATTAGGGTTTTTAACCAATCTTGTGCATCCAATAAGTACATTTGTGTCATTGGTTGAACATTTAGGTCATTTTCGTCCTCCCAAGGCTTATTCTCGTCCAATTAGGGTTTTTAACCAATCTTGTGCATCCAATAAGTACATTTGTGTCATTGGTTGAACATTTAGGTCATTTTCGTCCTCCCAAGGTTAATTCTCGTCCAATTAGGGTTTTTAACCAATCTTGTGCATCCAATAAGTACATTTGTTTTATTGGTTGAACATTTAGGTCATTTTCGTCCTCCCAAGGCTTATTCTCTTCCAATTAGGGTTTTTAACCAATCTTGTGCATCCAATAAGTACATTTGTGTCATTGGTTGAACATTTAGGTCATTTTCGTCCTCCCAAGGCTTATTCTCGTCCAATTAGGGTTTTTAACCAATCTTGTGCATCCAATAAGTGATTTTCTGTCATTGGTTGAACATTAAGGTCATTTTCATCCTCTCTAGGCTTATTCTCGTCCAATTAGGATTTTGAACCAATCTTGTGCATCCAATAAGTGATTTTGTGTCATTGTTTGAACATTTAGGTCATTTTCGTCCTCCCAAGGCTTATTCTAATCCAATTAGGGTTTTTAACCAATCTTGTGCATCCAATAAGTTATTTTGTGTCATTGGTTGAACATTTATGTCATTTTCGTCCTTCCAAGGCTTATTCTCATCCAATTAGGGTTTTTAACCAATCTTGTGCATCCAATAAGTACATTTGTGTCATTGGTTGAACACTTAGGTAATTTTCGTCCTCCCAAGGCTTATTCTCGTCCAATTAGGGTTTTTAACCAATCTTGTGCATCCAATAAGTACATTTGTGTCATTGGTGGAACATTTAGGTCATTTTCGTCCTCCCAAGGCTTATTCTCGGCCAATTAGGGTTTTTAACCAATCTTGTGCATCCAATAAGTACATTTGTGTCATTGGTTGAACATTTAGGTCATTTTCGTCCTCCCAAGGCTTATTCTCGTCCAATTAGGGTTTTTAACCAATCTTGTGCATCCAATAATTGATTTTTTGTCATTGGTTGATCATTAAGGTCATTTTCGTCCTCTCTAGGCTTATTCTCGTCCAATTAGGATTTTGAACCAATCTTGTGCATCCAATAAGTGATTTTGTGTCATTGTTTGAACATTTAGGTCATTTTCGTCCTCCCAAGGCTTATTCTAATCCAATTAGGGTTTTTAACCAATCTTGTGCATCCAATAAGTTATTTTGTGTCATTGGTTGAACATTTATGTCATTTTCGTCCTCCCAAGGCTTATTCTCATCCAATTAGGGTTTTTAACCAATCTTGTGCATCCAATAAGTACATTTGTGTCACAGGTTGAACACTTAGGTCATTTTCGTCCTCCCATGGCTTATCTCGTCCAATTAGGGTTTTTAAACAATCTTGTGCATCAAATAAGTACATTTGTGTCATTGGTTGAACATTTAGGTCATTTTCGTCCTCCCTATGCTTATTCTCGTCCAATTAGGGTTTTTAACCAATCTTGTGCATCCAATAAGTGATTTTGTGTCATTGGTTGAACATTTAGGTCATTTTCTTCCTCCCAAGCCTTATTCTCGTCCAATTAGGGTTTTTAACCAATCTTGTGCATCCAATAAGTTATTTTGTGTCATTGGTTGAACATTTATGTCATTTTCGTCCTTCCAAGGCTTATTCTCATCCAATTAGGGTTTTTAACCAATCTTGTGCATCCAATAAGTACATTTGTGTCATTGGTTGAACACTTAGGTAATTTTCGTCCTCCCAAGGCTTATTCTCGTCCAATTAGGGTTTTTAACCAATCTTGTGCATCCAATAAGTACATTTGTGTCATTGGTTGAACATTTAGGTCATTTTCGTCCTCCCAAGGCTTATTCTCGTCCAATTAGGGTTTTTAACCAATCTTGTGCATCCAACAAGTACTTTTGTGTCATTGGTTGAACATTTAGGTCATTTTCGTCCTCCCAAGGCTTATTCTCGTCCAATTAGGGTTTTTAACCAATCTTGTGCATCCAATAAGTGATTTTGTGTCATTGTTTGAACATTTAGGTCATTTTCGTCCTCCCAAGGCTTATTCTCGTCCAATTAGGGTTTTTAACCAATCTTGTGCATCCAATAAGTACTTTTGAGTCATTGGTTGAAAATTTAGGTCATTTTCGTCCTCCCTAGACTTATTCACGTTCAATTAGGGTTTTTAACCAATCTTGTGCATCCAATAAGTGATTTTGTGTCATTGTTTGAACATTTAGGTTATTTTCGTCTTCCCAAGGCTTATTCTCGTCCAATTAGGGTTTTTAACCAATCTTGTGCATCCAATAAGTACATTTGTGTCATTGGTTGAACATTTAGGTCATTTTCGTCCTCCCAAGGCTTATTCTCGTCCAATTAGGGTTTTTAACCAATCTTGTGCATCCAATAAGTGATTTTGTGTCATTGGTTGAACATTTAGGTCATTTTCGTCCTCCCAAGGCTTATTCTCGTCCAATTAGGGTTTTTAACCAATCTTGTGCATCCAATAAGTTATTTTGTGTCATCGGTTGAACATTTAGGTCATTTTCATCCTCCCAAGGCTTATTCTCGTCCAATTAGGGTTTTTAACCAATCTTGTGCATCCAATAAGTGATTTTGTGTCATTGGTTGAACATTTAGGTCATTTTCGTCCTCCCAAGGCTTATTCTGTCAAATTAGGGTTTTTAACCAATCTTGTGCATCCAATAAGTACATTTGTGTCATTGGTTGAACATTTAGGTCATTTTCGTCCTCCCAAGGCTTATTCTCGTCCAATTAGGGTTTTTAACCAATCTTGTGCATCCAATAAGTACATTTGTGTCATTGGTTGAACATTTAGGTCATTTTCGTCCTCCCAAGGCTTATTCTCGTCCAATTAGGGTTTTTAACCAATCTTGTGCATCCAATAAGTGATTTTGTGTCGTTGGTTGAACATTGAGGTCATTTTCGTCCTCCCAAGGCTTATTCTCGTCCAATTAGGGTTTTTAACCAATCTTGTGCATCCAATAAGTACATTTGTGTCATTGGTTGAACATTTATGTCATTTTCGTCCTCCCAAGGCTTATTCTCGTCCAATTAGGGTTTTTAACCAATCTTGTGCATCCAATAAGTACATCTGTGTCATTTGTTGAACATTTAGGTCATTTTCGTCCTCCCAAGGCTTATTCTCTCCAATTAGGGTTTTTAACCAATCTTGTGCATCCAATAAGTACATTTGTGTCATTGGTTGAACATTTAGGTCATTTTCGTCCTCCCAAGGCTTATTCTCGTCCAATTAGGGTTTTTAACCAATCTTGTGCATCCAATTAGTGATTTTGTGTCCTTGGTTGAACATTTAGGTCATTTTCGATTTCCCAAGGCTTATTCTCGTCCAATTATGGTTTTTAACCAATCTTGTGCATCCAATAAGTACATTTGTGTCATTGGTTGAACATTTTGGTCATTTTCGTCCTCCCAAGGCTTGTTCTCGTCCAATTAGTGTTTTTAACCAATCTTGTGCATCCAATAAGTACAGTTGTGTCATTGGTTGAACATTTAGGTCATTTTCGTCCTCCCAAGGCTTATTCTCGTCCAATTAGGGTTTTTAACCAATCTTGTGCATCCAATAAGTACATTTGTGTCATTGGTTGAACATTTAGGTCATTTTCGTCCTCCCAAGGCTTATTCTCGTCCAATTAGGGTTTTTAACCAATCTTGTGCATCCAATAAGTACATTTGTGTCATTGGTTGGACATTTAGGTCATTTTCGTCCTCCCAAGGCTTTTTCTCGTCCAATTAGGGTTTTTAACCAATCTTGTGCATCCAATAAGTACATTTTTGTCATTGGTTGAACATTTAGGTCATTTTCGTCCTCCCAAGGCTTACTCTCGTCCAATTAGGGTTTTTAACCAATCTTGTGCATCCAATAATTACATTTGTGTCATTGGTTGAACATTTAGGTCATTTTCGTCCTCCCAAGGCTTATTCTCGTCCAATTAGGGTTTTTAACCAATCTTGTGCATCCAATAAGTACATTTGTGTCATTGGTTGAACATTTAGGTCATTTTCGTCCTCCCAAGGCTTATTCTCGTCCAATTAGGGTTTTTAACCAATCTTGTGCATCCAATAAGTGATATTATGTCATTGGTTGAACATTTAGGTCATTTTCTTCCTCCCAAGGCTTATTCTCGTCCAATTAGGGTTTTTAACCAATCTTGTGCATCCAATAAGTACATTTGTGTCATTGGTTGAACATTTAGGTCATTTTCGTCCTCCCAAGGCTTATTCTCGGCCAATTAGGGTTTTTAACCAATCTTGTGCATCCAATAAGTATATTTGTGTCATTGGTTTAACATTTAGGTCATTTTCGTCCTCCCAAGGCTTATTCTCGTCCAATTAGGGTTTTTAACCAATCTTGTGCATCCAATAAGTGATTTTGTGTCATTGGTTGAACATTAAGGTCATTTTCGTCCTCTCTAGGCTTATTCTCATCCAATTAGGATTTTGAACCAATCTTGTGCATCCAATAAGTGATTTTGTGTCATTGTTTGAACATTTAGGTCATTTTCGTCCTCCCAAGGCTTATTCTAATCCAATTAGGGTTTTTAACCAATCTTGTGCATCCAATAAGTTATTTTGTGTCATTGGTTGAACATTTATGTCATTTTCGTCCTCCCAAGGTTTATTCTCGTCCAAATAGGGTTTTTAACCAATCTTGTGCATCCAATAAGTGATTTTGTGTCATTGGTTGAACATTTAGGTCATTTTCTTCCTCCCAATGCTTATTCTCGTCTAATTTGGGATTTTAACCAATCTTGTGCATCCAATAAGTTATTTTGTGTCATTGGTTGAACATTTATGTCATTTTCGTCCTTCCAAGGCTTATTCTCATCCAATTAGGGTTTTTAACCAATCTTGTGCATCCAATAAGTACATTTGTGTCATTGGTTGAACACTTAGGTTATTTTCGTCCTCCCAAGGCTTATTCTCGTCCAATTAGGGTTTTTAACCAATCTTGTGCATCCAATAAGTACATTTGTGTCATTGGTTGAACATTTAGGTCATTTTCGTCCTCCCAAGGCTTATTCTCGGCCAATTAGGGTTTTTAACCAATCTTGTGCATCCAATAAGTATATTTGTGTCATTGGTTGAACATTTAGGTCATTTTCGTCCTCCCAAGGCTTATTCTCGTCCAATTAGGGTTTTTAACCAATCTTGTGCATCCAATAAGTGATTTTGTGTCATTGGTTGAACATTAAGGTCATTTTCGTCCTCTCTAGGCTTATTCTCATCCAATTAGGATTTTGAACCAATCTTGTGCATCCAATTAGTGATTTTGTGTCATTGTTTGAACATTTAGGTCATTTTCGTCCTCCCAAGGTTTATTCTAATCCAATTAGGGTTTTTAACCAATCTTGTGCATCCAATAAGTTATTTTGTGTCATTGGTTGAACATTTATGTCATTTTCGTCCTCCCAAGGCTTATTCTCATCCAATTAGGGTTTTTAACCAATCTTGTGCATCCAATAAGTACATTTGTGTCACTGGTTGAACACTTAGGTCATTTTCGTCCTCCCATGGCTTATCTCGTCCAATTAGGGTTTTTAAACAATCTTGTGCATCAAATAAGTACATTTGTGTCATTGGTTGAACATTTAGGTCATTTTCGTCCTCCCTATGCTTATTCTCGTCCAATTAGGGTTTTTAACCAATCTTGTGCATCCAATAAGTGATTTTGTGTCATTGGTTGAACATTTAGGTCATTTTCTTCCTCCCAAGGCTTATTCTCATCCAATTAGGGTTTTTAAACAATCTTGTGCATCCAATAAGTACATTTGTGTCACTGGTTGAACACTTAGGTCATTTTCGTCCTCCCAAGGCTTATTCTCGTCCAATTAGGGTTTTTAAACAATCTTGTGCATCCAATAAGTACATTTGTGTCATTGGTTGAACATTAAGGTCATTTTCGTCATCCCAAGGCTTATTCTCGGCCAATTAGGGTTTTTAACCAATCTTGTGCATCCAATAAGTACATTTGTGTCATTAGTTGAACATTTAGGTCATTTTCGTCCTCCCAAGGCTTATTCTCGTCCAATTAGGGATTTTAACCAATCTTGTGCATCCAATAAGTGATTTTGTGTCATTGTTTGAACATTTAGGTCATTTTCTTCCTCTCTAGGCTTATTCTCGTCCAATTAGGATTTTGAACCAATCTTGTGAATCCAATAAGTGATTTTGTGTCATTGTTTGAACATTTAGGTTATTTTCGTCCTCCCAAGGCTTATTCTAATCCAATTAGGGTTTTTAACCAATCTTGTGCATCCAATAAGTTATTTTGTGTCATTGGTTGAACATTTATGTCATTTTCGTCCTCCCAAGGCTTATTCTCATCCAATTAGGGTTTTTAACCAATCTTGTGCATCCAATAAGTACATTTGTGTCACTGGTTGAACACTTAGGTCATTTTCGTCCTCCCAAGGCTTATTCTCGTCCAATTAGGGTTTTTAAACAATCTTGTGCATCAAATAAGTACATTAGTGTCATTGGTTGAACATTTAGGTCATTTTCGTCCTCCCTAGGCTTATTCTCGTCCAATTAGGGTTTTTAACCAATGTTGTGCATCCAATAAGTGATTTTGTGTCATTGGTTGAACATTTAGGTCATTTTCGTCCTCCCAAGGCTTATTCTCGTCCAATTAGGGTTTTGAACCAATCTTGTGCATCCAATAAGTGATTTTGTGTCATTGTTTGAAGATTTAAGTTATTTTCGTCCTCCCAAGGCTTATTCTCGTCCAATTAGGGTTTTTAACCAATCTTGTGCATCCAATAAGTACATTTGTGTCATTGGTTGAACATTTAGGTCATTTTCGTCCTCCCAAGGCTTATTCTCGTCCAATTAGGGTTTTTAACCAATCTTGTGCATCCAATAAGTACATTTGTGTCATTGGTTGAACATTTAGGTTATTTTCGTCCTCCCAAGTCTTTTTCTTGTCCAGTTAGGGTTTTTAACCAATCTTGTGCATCCAATAAGTACATTTGTGTCATTGGTTGAACATTTAGGTCATTTTCGTCCTCCCAAGGCTTATTCTCGTCCAATTAGGGTTTTTAACCAATCTTGTGCATCCAATAAGTACATTTGTGTCATTGGTTGAACATTTAGGTTATTTTCGTCCTCCAAGGCTTATTCTCGTCCAATTAGGGTTTTTAAGCAATCTTGTGCATCCAATAAGTACATTTGTGTCATTGGTTGAACATTTAGGTCATTTTCGTCCTCCCAAGACTTATTCTCGTCCAATTAGGGTTTTTAACCAATCTTGTGCATCCAATAAGTACATTTGTGTCATTGGTTGAACATTTAGGTCATTTTCGTCCTCTTAAGGCTTATTCTCGTCCAATTAGGGTTTTTAACCAATCTTGTGCATCCAATAAGTACATTTGTGTCATTGGTTGAACATTTAGGTCATTTTCGTCCTCCCTAGGCTTATTCTCTTCCAATTAGGGTTTTTAACCAATCTTGTGCATCCAATAAGTACATCTGTGTCATTGATTGAACATTTAGGTCATTTTTGTCCTCCCAAGGATTATTCTCATCCAATTAGAGTTTTCAACCAATCTTGTGCATCCAATAAGTACATTTGTGTCATTGGTTGAACATTTAGGTCATTTTCGTCCTCCCAAGGCTTATTCTCGTCCAATTAGGGTTTTTAACCAATCTTGTGCATCCAATAAGTACATTTGTGTCATTGGTTGAACATTTAGGTCATTTTCGTCCTCCCTAGGCTTACTCTCGTCCAATTAGGGTTTTTAACCAATCTTGTGCATCCAATAAGTGATTTTGTGTCATTGGTTGAACATTTAGGTCATTTTCGTCCTCCCTAGTCTTATTCTCGTCCAATTAGGGTTTTTAACCAATCTTGTGCATCCAATAAGTACTTTTGTGTCATTGGTTGAACATTTAGGTCATTTTCGTCCTCCCAAGGCTTATTCTCGTCCAATTAGGGTTTTTAACCAATCTTGTGCATCCAATAAGTGATTTTGTGTCATTGGTTGAACAATTAGGTCATTTTCTTCCTCCCAAGGCTTATTCTCGTCCAATTAGGGTTTTTAACCAATCTTGTGCATCCAATAAGTACATTTGTGTCATTGGTTGAACATTTAGGTCATTTTCGTCCTCCCAAGGCTTATTCTCGGCCAATTAGGGTTTTTAACCAATCTTGTGCATCCAATAAGTATATTTGTGTCATTGGTTTAACATTTAGGTCATTTTCGTCCTCCCAAGGCTTATTCTCGTCCAATTAGGGTTTTTAACCAATCTTGTGCATCCAATAAGTGATTTTGTGTCATTGGTTGAACATTAAGGTCATTTTCGTCCTCTCTAGGCTTATTCTCGTCCAATTAGGATTTTGAACCAATCTTGTGAATCCAATAAGTGATTTTGTGTCATTGTTTGAACATTTAGGTAATTTTCGTCCTCCCAAGGCTTATTCTAATCCAATTAGGGTTTTTAACCAATCTTGTGCATCCAATAAGTTATTTTGTGTCATTGGTTGAACATTTATGTCATTTTCGTCCTCCCAAGGCTTATTCTCATCCAATTAGGGTTTTTAACCAATCTTGTGCATCCAATAAGTACATTTGTGTCATTGGTTGAACACTTAGGTTATTTTCGTCCTCCCAAGGCTTATTCTCGTCCAATTAGGGTTTTTAACCAATCTTGTGCATCCAATAAGTACATTTGTGTCATTTGTTGAACATTTAGGTCATTTTCGTCCTCCCAAGGCTTATTCTCGGCCAATTAGGGTTTTTAACCAATCTTGTGCATCCAATAAGGACATTTGTGTCATTGGTTGAACATTTAGGTCATTTTCGTCCTCCCAAGGCTTATTCTCGTCCAATTAGGGTTTTTAACCAATCTTGTGCATCCAATAATTTATTTTGTGTCATTGGTTGAACATTTATGTCATTTTCGTCCTTCCAAGGATTATTCTCATCCAATTAGGGTTTTTAACCAATCTTGTGCATCCAATAAGTACATTTGTGTCATTGGTTGAACACTTAGGTTATTTTCGTCCTCCCAAGGCTTATTCTCGTCCAATTAGAGTTTTTAACCAATCTTGTGCATCCAATAAGTACATTTGTGTCATTGGTTGAACATTTAGGTCATTTTCGTCCTCCCAAGGCTTATTCTCGGCCAATTAGGGTTTTTAACCAATCTTGTGCATCCAATAAGTACATTTGTGTCGTTGGTTGAACATTTAGGTCATTTTCGTCCTCCCAAGGCTTATTCTCGTCCAATTAGGGTTTTTAACCAATCTTGTGCATCCAATAAGTGATTTTCTATCATTGGTTGAACATTAAGGTCATTTTCATCCTCTCTAGGCTTATTCTCGTCCAATTAGGATTTTGAACCAATCTTGTGCATCCAATAAGTGATTTTGTGTCATTGTTTGAACATTTAGGTCATTTTCGTCCTCCCAAGGCTTATTCTAATCCAATTAGGGTTTTTAACCAATCTTGTGCATCCAATAAGTTATTTTGTGTCATTGGTTGAACATTTATGTCATTTTCGTCCTCCCAAGGCTTATTCTCATCCAATTAGGGTTTTTAACCAATCTTGTGCATCCAATAAGTACATTTGTGTCATTGGTTGAACATTTAGGTCATTTTCGTCCTCCCAAGGCTTATTCTCGACCAATTAGGGTTTTTAAACAATCTTTTGCATCCAATAAGTACATTTGTTTCATTGGTTGAACATTTAGGTCATTTTCGTCCTCCCAAGGCTTATTCTCGTCCAATTAGGGTTTTTAACCAATCTTGTGCATCCAATAAGTGATTTTGTGTCATTGGTTGAACATTTAGGTCATTTTCTTCCTCCCAAGCCTTATTCTCGTCCAATTAGGGTTTTTAACCAATCTTGTGCATCCAATAAGTTATTTTGTGTCATTGGTTGAACATTTATGTCATTTTCGTCCTTCCAAGGCTTATTCTCATCCAATTAGGGTTTTTAACCAATCTTGTGCATCCAATAAGTACATTTGTGTCATTGGTTGAACACTTAGGTAATTTTCGTCCTCCCAAGGCTTATTCTCGTCCAATTAGGGTTTTTAACCAATCTTGTGCATCCAATAAGTACATTTGTGTCATTGGTTGAACATTTAGGTCATTTTCGTCCTCCCAAGGCTTATTCTCGGCCAATTAGGGTTTTTAACCAATCTTGTACATCCAATAAGTACATTTGTGTCATTGGTTGAACATTTAGGTCATTTTCGTCCTCCCAAGGCTTATTCTCGTCCAATTAGCGTTTTTAACCAATCTTGTGCATCCAATAAGTGATTTTCTGTCATTGGTTGATCATTAAGGTCATTTTCGTCCTCTCTAGGCTTATTCTCGTCCAATTAGGATTTTGAACCATTCTTGTGCATCCAATAAGTGATTTTGTGTCATTGTTTGAACATTTAGGTCATTTTCGTCCTCCCAAGGCTTATTCTAATCAAATTAGGGTTTTTAACCAATCTTGTGCATCCAATAAGTTATTTTGTGTCATTGGTTGAACATTTATGTCATTTTCGTCCTCCCAAGGCTTATTCTCGTCCAATTAGGGTTTTTAACCAATCTTGTGCATCCAATAAGTGATTTTGTGTCATTGGTTGAACATTTAGGTCATTTTCTTCCTCCCAATGCTTATTCTCGTCCAATTAGGGTTTTTAACCAATCTTGTGCATCCAATAAGTGATTTTGTGTCATTGGTTGAACATTTAGGTCATTTTCGTCCTCCCAAGGCTTATTCTCGTCCAATTAGGGTTTTAACCAATCTTGTGCATCCAATAAGTACATTTGTGTCATTGGTTGAACATTTAGGTCATTTTCGTCCTCCCAAGGCTTATTCTCGTCAAATTAGGGTTTTTAACCAATCTAGTGTATCCAATAAGTGATTTTGTGTCATTGGTTGAACATTTAGGTCATTTTCGTCCTCCCAAGGCTTATTCTCGTCCAATTAGGGTTTTTAACCAATCTTGTGCATCCAATAAGTACATTTGTGTCATTGGTTGAACATTTAGGTCATTTTCGTCCTCCCAAGGCTTATTCTCGTCCAATTAGGGTTTTTAGCCCATCTTGTGCATCCAATAAGTACATTTGTGTCATTGGTTGAACATTTAGGTCATTTTCGTCCTCCCAAGGCTTATTCTCGTCCTATTAGGGTTTTTAACCAATCTTGTGCATCCAATAAGTGATTTTGTGTCATTGGTTGAACATTTAGGTCATTTTCGTCCTCCCAAGGCTTATTCTCGTCCTATTAGGGTTTTTAACCAATCTTGTGCATCCAATAAGTACTTTTGTGTCATTGGTTGAACATTTAGGTCATTTTCGTCCTCCCAAGGCTTATTCTCGTCCAATTAGGGTTTTTAACCAATCTTGTGCATCCAATAAGTACATTTGTGTCATTGGTTGAACATATAGGTCATTTTCGTCCTCCCAATGCTTATTCTCCTCCAATTAGGGTTTTTAACCAATCTTGTGCATCCAATAAGTACATTTGTGTCATTGGTTGAACATTTAGGTCATTTTCGTCCTCCCAAGGCTTATTCTCGTCCAATTAGGGTTTTTAACAAATCTTGTGCATCCAATAAGTGATTTTGTGCCATTGGTTGAACATTTAGGTCATTTTCTTCCTCCCAAGGCTTATTCTCGTCCAATTAGGGTTGTTAACCAATTTTGTGCATCCAATAAGTACATTTGTGTCATTGGTTTAACATTTAGGTCATTTTCATCCTCCCAAGGCTTATTCTCGTCGAATTAGGGTTTTTAACCAATCTTGTGCATCCAATAAGTACATTTGTGTCATTGGTTGAACATTTAGGTCATTTTCGTCCTCCCAAGGCTTATTCTCGTCCAATTAGGGTTTTTAACCAATCTTGTGCATCCAATAAGTACATTTGTGTCATTGGTTGAACATTTAGGTCATTTTCGTCCTCCCTAGGCTTATTCTCGTCCAATTAGGGTTTTTAACCAATCTTGTGCTTCCAATAAGGGATTTTGTTCTATTGGTTGAACATTTAGGTCATTTTCGTCCTCCCAAGGCTTATTCTCGTCCAATTAGGGTTTTTAACCAATCTTGTGCATCCAATAAGTACATTTGTGTCATTGGTTGAACATTTAGGTCATTTTCGTCCTCCCAAGGCTTATTCTCGTCCAATTAGGGTTTTTAACCATTCTTGAGCATCCAATAAGTGATTTTGTGTCATTGGTAGAACATTTAGGTCATTTTCGTCCTCCCTAGGCTTATTCTCGTCCAATTAGGGTTTTTAACCAATCTTGTGCATCCAATAAGTACATTTGTGTCATTGGTTGAACATTTAGGTCATTTTCGTCCTCCTTAGGCTTATTCTCGTCCGATTAGGGTTTTTAACCAATCTTGTGCATCCAATAAGTAATTTTGTGTCATTGGTTGAACATTTAGGTCATTTTCGTCCTCCCAAGGCTTATTCTCGTCCAATTAGGGTTTTTAACCAATCTTGTGCATCCAATAAGTGCTTTTGTGTCATTGGTTGAACATTTAGGTCATTTTCTTCCTCCCAAGGCTTATTCTCGTCCAATTAGGGTTTTTAACCAATCTTGTGCATCCAATAAGTACATTTGTGTCATTGGTTGAACATTTAGGTCATTTTCGTCCTCCCAAGGCTTATTCTCGTCCAATTAGGGTTTTTAACCAATCTTGTGCATCCAATAAGTACATTTGTGTCATTGGTTGAACATTTAGGTCATTTTCGTCCTCCCAAGGCTTATTCTCGTCCAATTAGGGTTTTTAACCAATCTTGTGAATCCAATAAGTGATTTTCTGTCATTGGTTGAACATTTAGGTCATTTTCGTCCTCCCAAGGCTTATTCTCGTCCAATTAGGGTTTTTAACCAATCTTGTGCATCCAATAAGTACATTTGTGTCATTGGTTGAACATTTAGGTCATTTTCGTCCTCCCAAGGCTTATTCTCGTCCAATTAGGGTTTTTAACCCATCTTGTGCATCCAATAAGTGATTTTGTGTCATTGGTTCAACATTTAGGTCATTTTCGTCCTCCCAAGGCTTATTCTCGTCCAATTAGGGTTTTTAACCAATCTTGTGCATCCAATAAGTGATTTTGTGTCATTGGTTGAACATTTAGGTCATTTTCGTCCTCCCAAGGCTTATTCTCGTCAATTTAAGGTTTTTAACCAATCTTGTGCATCCAATAAGTACATTTGTGTCATTGGTTGAACATTTAGGTCATTTTCGTCCTCCCAAGGCTTATTCTCGTCCAATTAGGGTTTTTAACCAATCTTGTGCATCCAATAAGTACATTTGTGTCATTGGTTGAACATTTAGGTCATTTTCGTCCTCCCAAGGCTTATTCTCGTCCAATTAGGGTTTTTAACCAATCTTGTGCATCCAATAAGTGATTTTCTGTCATTGGTTGAACATTAAGGTCATTTTCATCCTCTCTAGGCTTATTCTCGTCCAATTAGGATTTTGAACCAATCTTGTGCATCCAATAAGTGATTTTGTGTCATTGTTTGAACATTTAGGTCATTTTCGTCCTCCCAAGGCTTATTCTAATCCAATTAGGGTTTTTAACCAATCTTGTGCATCCAATAAGTTATTTTGTGTCATTGGTTGAACATTTATGTCATTTTCGTCCTCCCAAGGCTTATTCTCATCCAATTAGGGTTTTTAACCAATCTTGTGCATCCAATAAGTACATTTGTGCCATTGGTTGAACATTTAGGTCATTTTCGTCCTCCCAAGGCATATTCTCGTCCAATTAGGGTTTTTAACCAATCTTGTGCATCCAATAAGTGATTTTGTGTCATTGGTTGAACATTAAGGTCATTTTCTTCCTCTCTAGGCTTATTCTCGTCCAATTAGGATTTTGAACCAATCTTATGAATCCAATAAGTGATTTTGTGTCATTGTTTGAACATTTAGGTTTTCGTCCTCCCAAGGCTTATTCTAATCCAATTAGGGTTTTTAACCAATCTTGTGCATCCAATAAGTTATTTTGT
This sequence comes from Cicer chorassanicum, assembly GCA_037974735.1. Taxonomy (NCBI): domain Eukaryota; kingdom Viridiplantae; phylum Streptophyta; class Magnoliopsida; order Fabales; family Fabaceae; genus Cicer; species Cicer chorassanicum. Next base: position 100,003 of record JBBPBP010000481.1, read on the forward strand.
GTCATTGGTTGAACATTTATGTCATTTTCGTCCTCCCAAGGCTTATTCTCATCCAATTAGGGTTTTTAACCAATCTTGTGCATCCAGTAAGTACATTTGTGTCACTGGTTGAACACTTAGGTCATTTTCGTCCTCCCAAGGCTTATTCTCGTCCAATTAGGGTTTTTAAACAATCTTGTGCATCAAATAAGTACATTTGTGTCATTGGTTGAACATTTAGGTCATTTTCGTCCTCCCTAGGCTTATTCTCGTCCAATTAGGGTTTTTAACCAATCTTGTGCATCCAATAAGTGATTTTGTGTCATTGGTTGAACATATAGGTCATTTTCCTCCTCGCAAGGCTTATTCTCGTCCAATTAGGGTTTTTAACCAATCTTGTGCATCCAATAAGTACATTTGTGTCATTGGTTGAACATTTAGGTCATTTTCGTCCTCCCAAGGCTTATTCTCGTCCAATTAGGGTTTTTAACCAATCTTTTGCCTCCAATAAGTGATTTTGTGTCATTGGTTGAACATTTAGGTCATTTTCGTCCTCCCAAGGCTAATTCTCGTCCAATTAGGGTTTTTAACCAATCTTGTACATCCAATAAGTGATTTTGTGTCATTGGTTGAACATTTAGGTCATTTTCTTCCTCCCAAGGCTTATTCTCGTCCAATTAGGGTTTTTAACCAATCTTGTGCATCCAATAAGTACATTTGTGTCATTGGTTGAACATTTAGGTCATTTTCGTCCTCCCAAGGCTTATTCTCGTCCAATTAGGGTTTTTAACCAATCTTGTGCATCCAATAAGTGATTTTGTGTCATTGGTTGAACATTTAGGTCATTTTCGTGCTCCCAAGGCTTATTCCCGTCCAATTAGGGTTTTTTACCAATCTTATCCATCCAATAAGTACATTTGTGTCATTGATTGAACATTTAGGTCATTTTCGTCCTCCCAAGGCTTATTCTCATCCAATTAGGGTTTTTAACCAATCTTGTGCATCCAATAAGTACATTTATGTGATTGGTTGAACATTTAGGTCATTTTCTTCCTCCCAAGGCTTATTCTCGTCCAATTAGGGTTTTTAACCAATCTTGTGCATCCAATAAGTACATTTGTGTCATTGGTTGAACATTTAGGTCATTTTCGTCCTCCCAAGGCTTATTCTCGTCCAATTAGGGTTTTTAACCAATCTTGTGCATCCGATAAGTGATTTTGTGTCGTTAATTGAACATTTAAGTCATTTTCTTCCTCCCAAGGCTTATTCTCGTCCAATTAGGGTTTTTAACCAATCTTGTGCATCCAATAAGTACATTTGTGTCATTGGTTGAACATTTAGGTCATTTTCGTCCTCCCAAGGCTTATTCTCGTCCAATTAGGGTTTTTAACCAATCTTGTGCATCCAATAAAACATTTGTGTCATTGGTTGAACATTTAGGTCATTTTCGTCCTCCCAAGGCTTATTCTCGTCCAATTAGGGTTTTTAACCAATCTTGTGCATCCAATAAGTACATTTGTGTCATTGGTTGAACATTTAGGTCATTTTCGTCCTCCCAAGGCTTATTCTCGTCCAATTAGGGTTTTTAACCAATCTTGTGCATCCAATAATTGATTTTTTGTCATTGGTTGATCATTAAGGTCATTTTCGTCCCCTCTAGGCTTATTCTCGTCCAATTAGGATTTTGAACCAATCTTGTACATCCAATAAGTGATTTTGTGTCATTGTTTGAACATTTAGGTCATTTTCGTCCTCCCAAGGCTTATTCTAATCCAATTAGGGTTTTTAACCAATCTTGTGCATCCAATAAGTTATTTTGTGTCATTGGTTGAACATTTATGTCATTTTCTTCCTCCCAATGCTTATTCTCGTCTAATTTGGGATTTTAACCAATCTTGTGCATCCAATAAGTTATTTTGTGTCATTGGTTGAACATTTATGTCATTTTCGTCCTTCCAAGGCTTATTCTCATCCAATTAGGGTTTTTAACCAATCTTGTGCATCCAATAAGTACATTTGTGTCATTGGTTGAACACTTAGGTTATTTTCGTCCTCCCAAGGCTTATTCTCGTCCAATTAGGGTTTTTAACCAATCTTGTGCATCCAATAAGTACATTTGTGTCATTTGTTGAACATTTAGGTCATTTTCGTCCTCCCAAGGCTTATTCTCGGCCAATTAGGGTTTTTAACCAATCTTGTGCATCCAATAAGGACATTTGTGTCATTGGTTGAACATTTAGGTCATTTTCGTCCTCCCAAGGCTTATTCTCGTCCAATTAGGGTTTTTAACCAATCTTGTGCATCCAATAAGTACATTTGTGTCATTGGTTGAACATTTAGGTCATTTTCGTCCTCCCAAGGCTTATTCTCGTCCAATTAGGGTTTTTAATTAATCTCGTGCATTCAATAAGTGATTTTGTGTCGATGGTTGAACATTTAGATCATTTTTGTCCTCCCAAGGCTTATTCTCGTCCAATTAGGGTTTTTAACCAATCTTGTGCATCCAATAAGTACATTTGTGTCATTGGTTGAACATTTAGGTCATTTTCGTCCTCCCAAGGCTTATTCTCGTCCAAGTAGGGTTTTTAACCAAACTTGTGCATCCAATAAGTACATTTGTGTAATTGGTTGAACATTAAGATCATTTTCGTCCTCCCAAGGCTTATTCTCGTCCAATTAGGGTTTTTAACCAATCTTGTGCATCCAATAAGTGATTTTGTGTCATTGGTTGAACATTTAGGTCATTTTCGTCCTCCCAAGGCTTATTCTCGTCCAATTAGGGTTTTTAACCAATCTTGTGCATCCAATAAGTACTTTTGAGTCATTGGTTGAAAATTTAGGTCATTTTCGTCCTCCCTAGACTTATTCACGTTCAATTAGGGTTTTTAACCAATCTTGTGCATCCAATAAGTGATTTTGTGTCATTGTTTGAACATTTAGGTTATTTTCGTCTTCCCAAGGCTTATTCTCGTCCAATTAGGGTTTTTAACCAATCTTGTGCATCCAATAAGTACATTTGTGTCATTGGTTGAACATTTAGGTCATTTTCGTCCTCCCAAGGCTTATTCTCGTCCAATTAGGGTTTTTAACCAATCTTGTGCATCCAATAAGTGATTTTGTGTCATTGGTTGAACATTTAGGTCATTTTCGTCCTCCCAAGGCTTATTCTCGTCCAATTAGGGTTTTTAACCAATCTTGTGCATCCAATAAGTACATTTGTGTCATTGGTTGAACATTTAGGACATTTTCGTCCTCCCAAGGCTTATTCTCGTCTAATTAGGGTTTTTAACCAATCTTGTGCATCCAATAATTACATTTGTGTCATTGGTTGAACATTTAGGTCATTTTCGCCCTCCCTTGGCTTATTCTCGTCCAATTAGGGTTTTTAACCAATCTTGTGCATCCAATAAGTGATTTTGTGTCATTGGTTGAACATTTAGGTCATTTTCGTCCTCCCAAGGCTTATTGTCGTCCAATTAGGGTTTTTTACCAATCTTGTGCATCCAATAAGTGATTTTGTGTCATTGGTTGAACATTTAGGTCATTTTCGTCCTCCCTAGGTTTATTCTTGTCCAATTAGGGTTTTTAACCAATCTTGTGCATCCAATAAGTGATTTTTTGTCATTGGTTGAACATTCAGGTCATTTTCGTCCTCCCTAGGCTTATTGTCGTCCAATTAGAGTTTTTAACCAATCTTAAGCATCCAATAAGTACATTTGTGTCATTGGTTTAACATTTAGGTCATTTTCGTCCTCCCTAGGCTTATTCTCGTCCAATTAGGGTTTTTAACCAATTTTGTGCATCCAATAAGTGATTTTGTGTCATTGGTTGAACATTT
>JBBPBP010000481.1:113446-151104 GCA_037974735.1 Cicer chorassanicum
AGGTCATTTTCGTCCTCCCAAGGCTTATTCTCGTCCATTTAGGGTTTTTAACCAATCTTGTGCATCCAATAAGTTATTTTGTGTCATTGGTTGAACATTTAGGTCATTTTCGTCCCCGCAAGGCTTATTCTCGTTCAATAAGGGCTTTTAACCAATCTTGTGCATCCAATAAGTACATTTGTGTCATTGGTTGAACATTTAGGTCATTTTCGTCCTCCCAAGGCTTATTCTCGTCCAATTAGGGTTTTTAACCAATCTTGTGCATCCAATAAGTGATTTTGTGTCATTGGTTGAACCTTTAGGTCATTTTAGTCCTCCCAAGGCTTATTCTCGTCCAATTAGGGTTTTTAACCAATCTTGTGCATCCAATAAGTGATTTTGTGTCATTGGTTGAACATTTAGGTCATTTTCGTCCTCCCTAGGCTTATTCTCGTCCAATTAGGGTTTTTAACCAATCTTGTGCATCCAATAAGTACATTTGTGACATTGGGTTAACATTTAGGTCATTTTCGTCCTCCCAAGGCTTATTCTCGTCCAATTAGGGTTTTTAACCAATCTTGTGCATCCAATAAGTGATTTTGTGTCATTGGTTGAACATTTAGGTCATTTTCGTCCTCCCTAGGCTTATTCTCGTCCATTTAGGGTTTTTAACCAATCTTGTGCATCCAATAAGTGATTTTGTATCATTTGTTGAACATGTAGGTTATTTTCGTCCTCCCAAGGCTTATTCTCGTCCAATTAGGGTTTTTAACCAATCTTGCGCATCCAATAACTACATTTGTGTCATTGGTTAAGTATTTAGGTCATTTTCGTCCTCCCTAGGCTTATTCTCGTCCAATTAGGGTTTTTAACCAACTTGTGCATCCAATAAGTGATTTTGTGTCATTGGTTGAACATTTAGGTCATTTTCGTCCTCCCAAGGCTTATTCTCGTCCAATTAGGGTTTTTAACCAATCTTGTGCATCCAATAAGTGATTTTGTGTCATTGGTTGAACATTTAGGTTATTTTCGTCCTCCCTAGGTTTATTCTCGTCCAATTAGGGTTTTTAACCAATCTTGTGCATCCAATAAGTACATTTGTGTCATTGGTTGAACATTTAGGTCATTTTCGTCCTCCCAAGGCTTATTCTCGTCCAATTAGGGTTTTTAACCAATCTTGTGCATCCAATAAGTGATTTTGTGTCATTGGTTGAACATTTAGGTCATTTTCGTCCTCCCTAGGCTTGTTCTCGTCCAAATAGGGTTTTTAACCAATCTTGTGCATCCAATAAGTGATTTTGTGTCATTGGTTGAACATTTAGGTCATTTTCGTCCTCCCAAGGCTTATTCTCGTCCAATTAGGGTTTTTAACCAATCTTGTGCATCCAATAAGTGATTTTGTGTCATTGGTTGAACATTTAGGTCATTTTCGTCCTCCCTAGGCTTATTCTCGTCCAATTAGGGTTTCTAACCAATCTTGTGCATCCAATAAGTAATTTTGTGTCATTGGTTGAACATTTAGGTCATTTTCGTCCTCCCAAGGCTTATTCTCGTCCAATTAGGGTTTTTAACCAATCTTGTGCATCCAATAAGTACATTTGTGTCATTGGTTGAACATTTAGGTCATTTTCGTCCTCCCAAGGCTTATTCTCGTCCAATTAGGGTTTTTAACTAATCTTGTGCATTTAATAAGTGATTTTGTGTCATTGGTTGAACATTTAGGTCATTTACGTCCTTCCAAGGCTTATTCTCGTCCAATTAGGGTTTTTAACCAATCTTGTGCATCCAATAAGTGATTTTGTGTCATTGGTTGAACATTTAGGTCATTTTCGTCCTCCCTAGGCTTATTCTCGTCCAATTAGGGTTTTTAACCAACCTTGTGCATCCAATAAGTACATTTGTGTCATTGGTTGAACATTTAGGTCATTTTCGACCTCCCAAGGCTTATTCTCGTCCAATTAGGGTTTTCAACCAATCTTTTGCATCCAATAAGTGATTTTGTGTCATTGGTTGAACATTAAGGTCATTTTCGTCCTCCCTAGGCTTATTCTCCTCCAATTAGGGTTTTTAACCAATCTTGTGCATCCAATAAGTGATTTTGTAACATTGGTTGAACATTTAGGTCATTTTCATCCTCCCTAGGCTTATTCTCGTCCAATTATGGTTTTTAACCAATCCTGTGCATCCAATAAAAGATTTTGTGTCATTGGTTGAACATTTTGGTCATTTTCGTCCTCCCTAGGCTTATTCTCGTCCAATTAGGGTTTTTAACCAATCTTGTTCATCCAATAAGTGATTTTGTGTCATTGGTTTAACATTTAGGTCATTTTCGTCCTCCCTAGGCTTATTCTCGTCCAATTAGGGTTTTTAACCAATCTTGTGCATCCAATAAGTGATTTTGTGTCATTGGTTGAACATTTTGGTCATTTTCGTCCTCCCTAGGCTTATTCTCGTCAAATTAGGGTTTTTAACCAATCTTGTGCATCCAATAAGTGATTTTGTGTCATTGGTTGAACATTTAGGTCATTTTCGTCCTCCCAAGGCTTATTCTCGTCCAATTAGGGTTTTTAACCAATCTTGTGCATCCAATAAGTGATTTTGTGTCATTGGTTGAACATTTAGGTCATTTTCGTCCTCCCAAGGCTTATTCTCGTCCAATTAGGGTTTTTAACCAATCTTGTGCATCCAATAAGTGATTTTGTGTCATTGGTTGAACATTTAGGTCATTTTCGTCCTCCCAAGGCTTATTCTCGCCCAAGTAGGGTTTTTAACCAATCTTGTGCATCCAATAAGTGATTTTGTGTCATTGGTTGAACATTTAGGTCATTTTCGTCCTCCCAAGGCTTATTCTCGTCCAATTAGGGTTTTTAACCAATCTTGTGCATCCAATAAGTGATTTTGTGTCATTGGTTGAACATTTAGGTCATTTTCGTCCTCCCTAGGCTTATTCTCGTCCAATTAGGGTTTCTAACCAATCTTGTGCATCCAATAAGTAATTTTGTGTCATTGGTTGAACATTTAGGTCATTTTCGTCCTCCCAAGGCTTATTCTCGTCCAATTAGGGTTTTTAACCAATCTTGTGCATCCAATAAGTACATTTGTGTCATTGGTTGAACATTTAGGTCATTTTCGTCCTCCCAAGGCTTATTCTCGTCCAATTAGGGTTTTTAACCAATCTTGTGCATCCAATAAGTGATTTTGTGTCATTGGTTGAACATTAAGGTCATTTTCTTCCTCCCAAGGCTTATTCTCGTCCAATTAGGATTTTGAACCAATCTTGTGAATCCAATAAGTGATTTTGTGTCATTGTTTGAACATTTAGGTCATTTTCGTCCTCCCAAGGCTTATTCTAATCCAATTAGGGTTTTTAACCAATCTTGTGCATCCAATAAGTTATTTTGTGTCATTGGTTGAACATTTATGTCATTTTCGTCCTCCCAAGGCTTATTCTCATTCAATTAGGGTTTTTAAACAATCTTGTGCATCCAATAAGTACATTTGTGTCATTGGTTGAACATTAAGGTCATTTTCGTCCTCCTTAGGCTTATTCTCGTCCAATTAGGGTTTTTAACCAATCTTGTGCATCCAATAAGTACATTTGTGTCATTGGTTGAACATTTAGGTCATTTTCGTCCTCCCAAGGCTTATTCTCGTCCAATTAGGGTTTTTAACCAATCTTGTGAATCCAATAAGTGATTTTGTGTCATTGAATGAACATTTAGATCATTTTCGTCCTCACAATGCTTATTCTCGTCCAATTAGGGTTTTTAACCAATCTTGTGCATCCAATTAGTGATTTTGTGTCATTGGTTGAACATTTAGGTCATTTTCGTCCTCCCAAGGCTTATTCTCGTCCAATTAGGGTTTTTAACCAATCTTGTGCATCCAATAAGTGATTTTGTGTCATTGGTTGAATATTTAGGTCATTTTCGTCCTCCCAAGGCTTATTCTCGTCCAATTATGGTTTTTAACCAATCTTATGCATCCAATAAGTACATTTTGTCATTGGTTGAACATTCAGGTCATTTTCGTCCTCCCTAGGCTTATTCTCGTCCAATTAGGGTTTTTAACCAACCTTGTGCATCCAATAAGTACATTTGTGTCATTGGTTGAACATTTAGGTCATTTTCGATCTCCCAAGGCTTATTCTCGTCCAATTAGGGTTTTCAACCAATCTGGTGCATCCAATAGGTGATTTTGTGTCATTGGTTGAACATTAAGGTCATTTTCGTCCTCCCTAGGCTTATTCTCCTCCAATTAGGGTTTTTAACCAATCTTGTGCATCCAATAAGTGATTTTGTGACATTGGTTGAACATTTAGGTCATTTTCATCCTCCCTAGGCTTATTCTCGTCCAATTAGGGTTTTTAACCAATCTTGTGCATCCAATAAGTGATTTTGTGTCATTGGTTGAACATTTAGGTCATTTTCGTCCTCCCAAAGCTTATTCTCGTCCAATTAGGGTTTTTAACCAATCTTGTGCATCCAATAAGTACATTTGTGTCATTGGTTGAACATTTAGGTCATTTTCATCCTCCCTAGGCTTATTCTCGTCCAATTAGGGTTTTTAACCAATCTTGTGCATCCAATAAGTGATTTCGTGTCATTGGTTGAACATTTAGGTCATTTTCGTCCTCCCTAGGCTTATTCTCGTCCAATTAGGGTTTTTAACCAATCTTGTGCATCCAATAAGTACATTTGTGTCATTGGTTGAACATTTATGTCATTTTCGTCCTCCTTAGGCTTATTCTCGTCCAATTAGGGTTTTTAACCAATCTTGTGCATCTAATAAGTGATTTTGTGTCCTTGGTTGAACATTTAGGTCATTTTCGTCCTCCCTGTCCAATTAGGGTTTTTAACCAATCTTGTGCATCCAATAAGTGATTTTGTGTCATTGGTTGAACATTTAGGTCATTTTCGTCCTCCCAAGGCTTATTCTCGTCCAATTAGGGTTTTTAACCAATCTTGTGCATCCAATAAGTGATTTTGTGTCATTGGTTGAACATTTTGGTCATTTTCGTCCTCCCTAGGCTTATTCTCGTCCAATTAGGGTTTTTAACCCATCTTGTGCATCCAATAACTACATTTGTGTCATTGGTTGAACATTTAGGTCATTTTCGTCCTCCTTAAGCTTATTCTCGTCCAATTAGGGGTTTTAACCAATCTTGTGCGTCCAATAAGTGATTTTGTGTCATTGGTTGAACATTTAGGTCATTTTGGTCCTCCCAAGGTTTATTCTCGTCCAATTAGGGTTTTTAACCAACCTTGTGCATCCAATAAGTGATTTTGTGTCATTGGTTGAGTATTTAGGTCATTTTCGTCCTCCCAAGGCTTATTCTCGTCCAATTAGGGTTTTTAACCAATCTTGTGCATCCAATAAGTGATTTTGTGTCATTGGTTGAACATTTAGGTCATTTTCGTCCTCCCTAGGCTTATTCTCATCCAATTAGGGTTTTTAACCAATCTTGTGCATCCAATAAGTGATTTTGTGTCATTGGTTGAACATATATGTCATTTTCGTCCTCCCTAGTCTTATTCTCGTCCAATTAGGGTTTTTAACCAATCTTGTGCATCCAATAAGTACATTTGTGTCATTGGTTGAACACTTAGGTCATTTTCGTCCTCCCTAGGCTAATTCTTGTCCAATTAGGGTTTTTAACCAATCTTGTGCATCCAATAAGTGATTTTGTGTCATTGGTTGAACATTTAGGTCATTTTCGTTCTCCCTAGGCTTATTCTCGTCCAATTAGGGTTTTTAACCAATCTTGTGCATCCAATAAGTGATTTTGTGTCATTGGTTGAACATTTAGGTCATTTTCGTCCTCCCTAGGCTTATTCTCATCCAATTAGTGTTTTTAACCAATCTTGTGCATCCAATAAGTACATTTGTGTCATTGGTTGAACATTTAGGTCATTTTCGTCATCCCTAGGCTTATTCTTGTTCAATTAGGGTTTTTAACCAATCTTGTGCATCCAATAAGTACATTTGTGTCATTGGTTGAACGTTTAGGTCATTTTTGTCCTCCCATTGCTTATTCTCGTCCAATTAGGGTTTTTAACCAATCTTGTGCATCCAATAAGTGATTTTGTGTCATTGGTTGAACATTTAGGTCATTTTCGTCCTCCCAAGGCTTATTCTCGTCCAATTAGGGTTTTTAACCAATCTTGTGCATCCAATAAGTGATTTTGTGTCATTGGTTGAACATTTAGGTCATTTTCGTCCTCCCTAGGCTTATTCTCATCCAATTAGGGTTTTTAACCAAACTTGTGCATCCAATAAGTGATTTTGTGTCATTGGTTGAACATTTCGGTCATTTTCGTCCTCCCAAGGCTTATTCTCGTCCAATTAGGGTTTTTAACCAATCTTGTGCATCCAATAAGTGATTTTGTGTCATTGGTTGAACATTTAGGTCATTTTCGTCCTCCTAAGGCTTATTCTCGTCCAATTAGGGTTTTTAACGAATGTTGTGCATCCAATAAGTGATTTTGTGACATTGGTTGAACATTTAGGTCATTTTCATCCTCCCTAGGCTTATTCTCGTCCAATTAGGGTTTTTAACCAATCTTGTGCATCCAATAAGTACATTTGTGTCATTGGTTGAACATTTAGGTCATTTTCGTCCTCCCAAAGCTTCTTCTCGTCAAATTAGGGTTTTTAACCAATCTTGTGCATCCAATAAGTGATTTTGTGTCATTGGTTGAACATTTAGATCATTTTCGTCCTCCCTAGGCTTATTCTCGTCCAATTAGGGGTTTTAACCAATCTTGTGCATCCAATAAGTACATTTGTGTCATTGGTTGAACATTTAGGTCATTTTCGTCCTCCCAAAGCTTATTCTCGTCCAATTAGGGTTTTTAACGAATGTTGTGCATCCAATAAGTGATTTTGTGTCATTGGTTGAACATTTAGGTCATTTTCGTCCTCCCTAGGCTTATTCTCGTCCAATTAGGGTTTTTAACCAATCTTGTGCATCCAATAAGTACATTTGTGTCATTGGTTGAACATTTTGGTCATTTTCGTCCTCCCTATGCTTATTCTTGTCCAATTAGGGTTTTTAACCAATCTTGTGCATCCAATAAGTGATTTTGTATCATTGGTTGAACATTTAGGTCATTTTCGTCCTCCCAAGGCTTATTCTCGTCCAAATAGGGTGTTTAACCAATCTTGTGCATCCAATAAGTGATTTTGTGTCATTGGTTGAACATTTAGGTCATTTTCGTCCTCCCTAGGCTTATTCTCTTCCAATTAGGGTTTTTAACCAATCTTGTGCATCCAATAAGTGATTTTGTGTCATTGGTTGAACATTTAGGTCATTTTCAACCTCCCTAGTCTTATTCTCGTCCATTTAGGGTTTTTAACCAATCTTGTGCATCCAATAAGTACATTTTTGTCATTGGTTGAACATTTAGGTCATTTTCGTCGTCCCAAGGCTTATTCTCGTCCAATTAGGGTTTTTAACCCATCTAGTGCATCCAATAAGTGATTTTGTGTCATTGGTTGAACATTTAGGTCATTTTCGTCCTCCCAAGGCTTATTCTCGTCCAATTAGGGTTTTTAACCAATCTTGTGCATCCAATAAGTACATTTGTGTCATTGGTTCAAGATTTAGGTCATTTTCGTCCTCCCTAGGCTTATTCTCGTCCAATTAGGGTTTTTAACCAATCTTGTGCATCCAATAAGTACATTTGTGTCATTGGTTGAACATTTAGATCATTTTCGTCCTCCCAAGGCTTATTCTCGTCCAATTAGGGTTTTTAACCAATCTTGTGCATCCAATAAGTACATTTGTGTCATTGGTTGAACATTTAGGCCATTTTCGTCCTCCCAAGGCTTATTCTCGTCCAATTAGGGTTTCTAACCAATCTTGTGCATCCAATAAGTGATTTTGTGTCATTGGTTGAACATTAAGGTCATTTTCGTCCTCTCTAGGCTTATTCTCGTCCAATTAGGATTTTGAACCAATCTTGTGAATCCAATAAGTGATTTTGTGTCATTGTATGAACATTTAGGTAATTTTCGTCCTCCCAAGGCTTATTCTAATCCAATTAGGGTTTTTAACCAATCTTGTGCATCCAATAAGTTATTTTGTGTCATTGGTTGAACATTTATGTCATTTTCGTCCTCCCAAGGCTTATTCTCATCCAATTAGGGTTTTTAACCAATCTTGTGCATCCAATAAGTACATTTGTGTCACTGGTTGAACACTTAGGTCATTTTCGTCCTCCCAAGGCTTATTCTCGTCCAATTAGGGTTTTTAAACAATCTTGTGCATCCAATAAGTACCTTTGTGTCATTGGTTGAACATTAAGGTCATTTTCGTCCTCCCAAGGCTTATTCTCGGCCAATTAGAGTTTTTAACCAATCTTGTGCATCCAATAAGTACATTTGTGTCATTGGTTGAACATTTAGGTCATTTTCGTCCTCCCAAGGCATATTCTCGTCAAATTCGGGTTTTTAACCAATCTTGTGCATCCAATAAGTGATTTTGTGTCATTGGTTGAACATTAAGGTCATTTTCGTCCTCCCAAGGCTTATTCTCGGCCAATTAGGGTTTTTAAACAATCTTGTGCATCCAATAAGTTATTTTGTGTCATTGGTTGAACATTTATGTCATTTTCGTTCTCCCAAGGCTTATTCTCATCCAATTAGGGTTTTTAACCAATCTTGTGCATCCAATAAGTACATTTGTGTCACTGGTTGAACACTTAGGTCATTTTCGTCCTCCCAAGGCTTATTCTCGTCCAATTAGGGTTTTTAAACAATCTTGTGCATCCAATAAGTACATTTGTGTCACTGGTTGAACATTAAGGTCATTTTCGTCCTCCCAAGGCTTATTCTCGGCCAATTAGAGTTTTTAACCAATCTTGTGCATCCAATAAGTACATTTGTGTCATTGGTTGAACATTTAGGTCATTTTCGTCCTCCCTAGGCTTATTCTCACCCAATTAGGGTTTTTAACCAATCTTGTGCATCCAATAAGTGATTTTGTGTCATTGGTTGAACATTTAGGTCATTTTCTTCCTCCCAAGCCTTATTCTCGTCCAATTAGGGTTTTTAACCAATCTTGTGCATCCAATAAGTTATTTTGTGTCATTGGTTGAACATTTATGTCATTTTCGTCCTTCCAAGGCTTATTCTCATCCAATTAGGGTTTTTAACCAATCTTGTGCATCCAACAAGTACATTTGTGTCATTGGTTGAACACTTAGGTTATTTTCGTCCTCCCAAGGCTTATTCTCGTCCAATTAGGGTTTTTAACCAATCTTGTGCATCCAATAAGTACATTTGTGTCATTGGTTGAACATTTAGGTCATTTTCGTCCTCCCAAGGCTTATTCTCGTCCAATTAGGATTTTTAACCAATCTTGTGCATCCAATAAGTGATTTTGTGTCATTGGTTAAACATTTAGGTCATTTTCGTCCTCCCAAGGCTTATTCTCGTCCAATTAGGGTTTTTAACCAATCTTGTGCATCCAATAAGTGATTTTGTGTCATTGGTTGAACATTAAGGTCATTTTCGTCCTCCCAAGGCTTATTCTCGGCCAATTAGGGTTTTTAAACAATCTTGTGCATCCAATAAGTTATTTTGTGTCATTGGTTGAACATTTATGTCATTTTCGTTCTCCCAAGGCTTATTCTCATCCAATTAGGGTTTTTAACCAATCTTGTGCATCCAATAAGTACATTTGTGTCACTGGTTGAACACTTAGGTCATTTTCGTCCTCCCAAGGCTTATTCTCGTCCAATTAGGGTTTTTAAACAATCTTGTGCATCCAATAAGTACATTTGTGTCACTGGTTGAACATTAAGGTCATTTTCGTCCTCCCAAGGCTTATTCTCGGCCAATTAGAGTTTTTAACCAATCTTGTGCATCCAATAAGTACATTTGTGTCATTGGTTGAACATTTAGGTCATTTTCGTCCTCCCAAGGCTTATTCTCGGCCAATTAGAGTTTTTAACCAATCTTGTGCATCCAATAAGTACATTTGTGTCATTGGTCTAACATTTAGGTCATTTTCGTCCTCCCTAGGCTTATTCTCACCCAATTAGGGTTTTTAACCAATCTTGTGCATCCAATAAGTTATTTTGTGTCATTGGTTGAACATTTATGTCATTTTCGTCCTCCCAAGGCTTATTCTCATTCAATTAGGGTTTTTAACCAATCTTGTGCATCCAATAAGTACATTTGTCTCATTGGTTGAACATTAAGGTCATTTTCGTCCTCCCAAGGCTTATTCTCGGCCAATTAGGGTTTTTAACCAATCTTGTGCATCCAATAAGTACATTTGTGTCATTGGTTGAACATTTAGGTCATTTTCGTCCTCCCAAGGCTTATTCTCGTCCAATTAGGGTTTTTAACCAATCTTGTGCATCCAATAAGTGATTTTGTGTCATTGGTTGAACATTAAGGTCATTTTCGTCCTCCCTAGGCTTATTCTCGTCCAATAAGGATTTTGAACCAATCTTGTGAATCCAATAAGTGATTTTGTGTCATTGATTGAACATTTAGGTCATTTTCGTCCTCCCAAGGCTTATTCTCGTCCAATTAGGGTTTTTAACCAATCTTGTGCATCCAATAAGTACATTTGTGTCATTGGTTGAACATTTAGGTCATTTTCGTCCTCCCAAGGCTTATTCTCGTCCAATTAGGGTTTTTAACCAATCTTGTGCATCCAATAATTGATTTTTTGTCATTGGTTGATCATTAAGGTCATTTTCGTCCCCTCTAGGCTTATTCTCGTCCAATTAGGATTTTGAACCAATCTTGTACATCCAATAAGTGATTTTGTGTCATTGTTTGAACATTTAGGTCATTTTCGTCCTCCCAAGGCTTATTCTAATCCAATTAGGGTTTTTAACCAATCTTGTGCATCCAATAAGTTATTTTGTGTCATTGGTTGAACATTTATGTCATTTTCTTCCTCCCAATGCTTATTCTCGTCTAATTTGGGATTTTAACCAATCTTGTGCATCCAATAAGTTATTTTGTGTCATTGGTTGAACATTTATGTCATTTTCGTCCTTCCAAGGCTTATTCTCATCCAATTAGGGTTTTTAACCAATCTTGTGCATCCAATAAGTACATTTGTGTCATTGGTTGAACACTTAGGTTATTTTCGTCCTCCCAAGGCTTATTCTCGTCCAATTAGGGTTTTTAACCAATCTTGTGCATCCAATAAGTACATTTGTGTCATTGGTTGAACATTTAGGTCATTTTCGTCCTCCCAAGGCTTATTCTCGGCCAATTAGGGTTTTTAACCAATCTTGTGCATCCAATAAGTACATTTGTGTCATTGGTTGAACATTTAGGTAATTTTCGTCCTCCCAAGGCTTATTCTCGTCCAATTAGGGTTTTTAACCAATCTTGTGCATCCAATAAGTACATTTGTGTCATTGGTTGAATATTTAGGTCATTTTCGTCCTCCCAAGGCTTATTCTCGTCCAATTAGGTTTTTTAACCAATCTTGTGCATCCAATAAGTACATTTGTGTCATTGGTTGAACATTTAGGTCATTTTCGTCCTCCCAAGGCTTATTCTCGTCCAATTAGGGTTTTTAACCAATCTTGTGCATCCAATAAGTACATTTGTGTCATTGGTTGAACATTTAGGTCATTTTCGTCCTCCCAAGGCTTATTCTCGTCCAATTAGGGTTTTTAAGCAATCTTGTGCATCAAATAAGTACATTTGTGTTATTGGTTGAACATTTAGGTCATTTTCGTCCTCCCAAGGCTTATTCTCGTCCAATTACGGTTTTTAACCAATCTTGTGCATCCAATAAGTGATTTTGTGTCGTTGGTTGAACATTTAGGTCATTTTCGTCCTCCCAAGGCTTATTCTCGTCCAATTAGGGTTTTTAACCAATCTTGTGCATCCAATAAGTACATTTGTGTCATTGGTTGAACATTTAGGTCATTTTCGTCCTCCCAAGGCTTATTCTCGTCCAATTAGGGTTTTTAATTAATCTCGTGCATCCAATAAGTGATTTTGTGTCGTTGGTTGAACATTTAGGTCATTTTTGTCCTCCCAAGGCTTATTCTCGTCCAATTAGGGTTTTTAACCAATCTTGTGCATTGAATAAGTACATTTGTGTCGTTGGTTGAACATTTAGGTCATTTTCGTCCTCCCAAGGCTTATTCTCGTCCAATTAGGGTTTTTAACCAATCTTGTGCATCCAATAAGTACATTTGTGTCATTGGTTGAACATTTAGGTCATTTTCGTCCTCCCAAGGCTTATTCTCGTCCAATTAGGGTTTTTAACCAATATTGTGCATCCAATAAGTGATTTTGTGTCTTTGGTTGAACATTTAGGTCATTTTCGTCCTCCCAAGGCTTATTCTCGTCCAATTAGGGTTTTTAACCAATCTTGTGCATCCAATAAGTACATTTGTGTCATTGGTTGAACATTTAGGTCATTTTCGTCCTCCCAAGGCTTATTCTCGTCCAATTAGGGTTTTTATCCAACCTTGTGCATCCAATAAGTGATTTTGTGTCATTGGTTGAACATTTAGGTCATTTTCGTCCTCCCAAGGCTTATTCTCGTCCAATTAGGGTTTTTAACCAATCTTGTGCATCCAATAAGTACATTTGTGTCATTGGTTGAACATTTAGGTCATTTTCGTCCTCCCAAGGCTTATTCTCGTCCAATTAGGGGTTTTAACCAATCTTGTGCATCCAATAAGTACATTTGTGTCATGGGTTGAACATTTAGGTCATTTTCGTCCTCCCAAGGCTTATTCTCGTCCAATTAGGGTTTTTAACCAATCTTGTGCATCCAATAAGTGATTTTGTGTCGTTGGTTGAACATTTAGGTCATTTTCGTCCTCCCAAGGCTTATTCTCGTCCAATTAGGGTTTTTAACCAATCTTGTGCATCCAATAAGTACATTTGATTCATTGGTTGAACATTTAGGTCATTTTCGTCCTCCCAAGGCTTATTCTCGTCCAATTAGGGTTTTTAACCAATCTTGTGCATCCAATAAGTACATTTGTGTCATTGGTTGAACATTTAGGTCATTTTCGTCCTCCCAAGGCTTATTCTCGTCAAATTAGGGTTTTTAACCAATCTTGTGCATCCAATAAGCACAATTGTGTCATTGGTTGAACATTTAGGTCATTTTCGTCCTCCCAAGGCTTATTCTTGTCCAATTAGGGTTTTTAACCAATCTTGTGCATCCAATAAGTGATTTTGTGTCATTGGTTGAACATTTAGGTCATTTTCGTCCTCCCAAGGCTTATTCTCGTCCAATTAGGGTTTTTATCCAATCTTGTGCATCCAATAAGTACATTTGTGTCATTGGTTGAACATTTAGGTCATTTTCGTCCTCCCAAGGCTTATTCTCGTCCAATTAGGGTTTTTGACCAATAATGTGCATCCAATAAGTACATTTGTGTTATTGGTTGAACATTTAGGTCATTTTCGTCCTCCCAAGGCTTATTCTCGTCCAATTAGGGTTTTTAACCAATCTTGTGCATCCAATAAGTACATTTGTGTCATTGGTTGAACATTTAGGTCATTTTCGTCCTCCCAAGGCTTATTCTCGGCCAATTAGGGTTTTTAACCAATCTTGTTCATCCAATAAGTGAGTTTGTGTCATTGGTTGAACATTTAGGTCATTTTCGTCCTCCCTAGGCTTATTCTCATCCAATTAGGGTTTTTAACCAATCTTGTGCATCCAATAAGTGATTTTGTGTCATTGGTTGAACATTTAGGTCATTTTTGTCCTCCCTAGGCTTATTCTCGTCCAATTAGGGTTTTTAACCAATCTTGTGCATCCAATAAGTGCATTTGTGTCATTAGTTAAACATTTAGGTCATTTTCGTCCTCTTAAGGCTTATACTCGTCCAATTAGGGTTTTTAACCAATCTTGTGCATCCAATTAGTACATTTGTGTCATTGGTTGAAGATTTAGGTCATTTTCGTCCTCCCAAGGCTTATTCTCGTCCAATTAGGGTTTTTAACCAATCTTGTGCATCCAATAAGTACATTTGTGTCATTGGTTGAACATTTAGGTCATTTTCGTCCTCCCAAGGCTTATTCTCGTCCAATTAGGGTTTTTAACCAATCTTGTGCATCCAATAAGTGATTTTGTGTCGTTGGTAGAACATTTAGGTCATTTTCGTCCTCCCAAGGCTTATTCTCGTCCAATTAGGGTTTTTAACCAATCTTGTGCATCCAATAAGTACATTTGTGTCATTGGTTGAACATTTAGGTCATTTTCGTCCTCCCAAGGCTTATTCTCGTCCAATTAGGGTTTTTAACCAATCTTGTGCATCCAATAAGTACATTTGTGTCATTGGTTGAACATTTAGGTCATTTTCTTCCTCCCAAGGCTTATTCTCGTCCAATTAGGGTTTTTAAACAATCTTGTGCATCCAATAAGTGATTTTGTGTCATTGGTTGAACATTTAGGTCATTTTCGTCCTCCCAAGGCTTATTCTCGTCCAAATAGGGTTTTTAACCAATCTTGTGCATCCAATAAGGACATTTGTAACATTGGTTAAACATTTAGGTTATTTTCGTCCTCCCAAGGCTTATTCTCGTCCAATTAGGGTTTTTAACCAATCTTGTGCATCCAATAAGTACATTTGTGTCATTGGTTGAACATTTAGGTCATTTTCGTCCTCCCAAGGCTTATTCTCGGCCAATTAGGGTTTTTAACCAATCTTGTGCATCCAATAAGTACATTTGTGTCATTGGTTTAACATTTAGGTCATTTTCGTCCTCCCAAGGCTTATTCTCGTCCAATTAGGGTTTTTAACCAATCTTGTGCATCCAATAAGTTATTTTGTGTCATTGGTTGAACATTTATGTCATTTTCGTCCTTCCAAGGCTTATTCTCATCCAATTAGGGTTTTTAACCAATCTTGTGCATCCAATAAGTACATTTGTGTCATTGGTTGAACACTTAGGTTATTTTCGTCCTCCCAAGGCTTATTCTCGTCCAATTAGGGTTTTTAACCAATCTTGTGCATCCAATAAGTACATTTGTGTCAGTGGTTGAACATTTAGGTCATTTTCGTCCTCCCAAGGCTTATTCTCGGCCAATTAGGGTTTTTAACCAATCTTGTGCATCCAATAAGTATATTTGTGTCATTGGTTTAACATTTAGGTCATTTTCGTCCTCCCAAGGCTTATTCTCGTCCAATTAGGGTTTTTAACCAATCTTGTGCATCCAATAAGTGATTTTGTGTCATTGGTTGAACATTAAGGTCATTTTCGTCCTCTCAAGGCTTATTCTCATCCAATTAGGATTTTGAACCAATCTTGTGCATCCAATAAGTGATTTTGTGTCATTGTTTGAACATTTAGGTCATTTTCGTCCTCCCAAGGTTTATTCTAATCCAATTAGGGTTTTTAACCAATCTTGTGCATCCAATAAGTTATTTTGTGTCATTGGTTGAACATTTATGTCATTTTCGTCCTCCCAAGGCTTATTCTCATCCAATTAGGGTTTTTAACCAATCTTGTGCATCCAATAAGTACATTTGTGTCACTGGTTGAACACTTAGGTCATTTTCGTCCTCCCATGGCTTATCTCGTCCAATTAGGGTTTTTAAACAATCTTGTGCATCAAATAAGTACATTTGTGTCATTGGTTGAACATTTAGGTCATTTTCGTCCTCCCTATGCTTATTCTCGTCCAATTAGGGTTTTTAACCAATCTTGTGCATCCAATAAGTGATTTTGTGTCATTGGTTGAACATTTAGGTCATTTTCTTCCTCCCAAGGCTTATTCTCATCCAATTAGGGTTTTTAAACAATCTTGTGCATCCAATAAGTACATTTGTGTCACTGGTTGAACACTTAGGTCATTTTCGTCCTCCCAAGGCTTATTCTCGTCCAATTAGGGTTTTTAAACAATCTTGTGCATCCAATAAGTACATTTGTGTCATTGGTTGAACATTAAGGTCATTTTCGTCCTCCCAAGGCTTATTCTCGGCCAATTAGAGTTTTTAACCAATCTTGTGCATCCAATAAGTACATTTGTGTCATTGGTTGAACATTTAGGTCATTTTCGTCCTCCCAAGGCATATTCTCGTCCAATTAGGGTTTTTAACCAATCTTGTGCATCCAATAAGTGATTTTGTGTCATTGGTTGAACATTAAGGTCATTTTCTTCCTCTCTAGGCTTATTCTCGTCCAATTAGGATTTTGAACCAATCTTGTGAATCCAATAAGTGATTTTGTGTCATTGTTTGAACATTTAGGTCATTTTCGTCCTCCCAAGGCTTATTCTCGTCCAATTAGGGTTTTTAACCAATCTTGTGCATCCAATAAGTACATTTGTGTCATTGGTTGAACATTTAGGTCATTTATGTCCTCCAAAGGCTTATTCTTGTCCAATTAGGGTTTTTAACCAATCTTGTGCATCCAATAAGTGATTTTGTGTCATTGGTTGAACATTTAGGTCATTTTCGTCCTCCCAAGGCTTATTCTCGTCCAATTAGGGTTTTTAACCAATCTTGTGCATCCAATAAAGGATTTTGTGTCATTGTTTGAACATTTAGGTTATTTTCGTCCTCCCAAGGCTTATTCTCGTCCAATTAGGGTTTTTAACCAATCTTGTGCATCCAATAAGTACATTTGTGTCATTGGTTGAACATTTAGGTCATTTTCGTCCTCCCAAGGCTTATTC
Source organism: Cicer chorassanicum (assembly GCA_037974735.1). Lineage (NCBI taxonomy): Eukaryota > Viridiplantae > Streptophyta > Magnoliopsida > Fabales > Fabaceae > Cicer > Cicer chorassanicum. Next base: position 130,062 of record JBBPBP010000481.1, read on the forward strand.
TCGTCCAATTAGGGTTTTTGACCAATCTTGTGCATCCAATAAGTGCTTTTGTGTCATTGGTTGAACATTTAGGTCATTTTCGTCCTCCCAAGGCTTATTCTCGTCCAATTAGGGTTTTTAACCAATCTTGTGCATCCAATAAGTACATTTGTGTCATTGGTTGAACATTTAGATCATTTTCGTCCTCCCAAGGCTTATTCTCGTCCAATTAGGGTTTTTAACAAATCTTGCGCATCCAATAAGTACATTTGTGTCATTGGTTGAACATTTAGGTTATTTTCGTCCTCCCAAGGCTTATTCTCGTCCAATTAGGGTTTTTAACCAATCTTGTGCATCCAATAAGTACATTTGTGTCATTGGTTGAACATTTAGGTCATTTTCGTCCTCCCAAGGCTTATTCTCGTCCAATTAGGATTTTTATCGAATCTTGTGCATGCAATAACTGATTTTGTGTCATTGGTTGAACATTTAGGTCATTTTCGTCCTCCCAAGGCTTATTCTCGTCCAATTAGGGTTTTTAACCAATCTTGTGCATCCAATAAGTGATTTTGTGTCATTGTTTGAACATTTAGGTCATTTTCGTCCTCCCAAAGCTTATTATCGTCCATTTAGGGTTTTTAACCAATCTTGTGCATCCAATAAGTGATTTTGTGTCATTGGTTGAACATTTAGGTCATTTTCGTCCTCCCAAGGCTTATTCTCGTCCAATTAGGGTTTTTAACCAATCTTGTGCATCCAATAAGTGATTTTGTGTCATCGTTTGAACATTTAGGTCATTTTCGTCCTCCCAAGGATTATTCTCGTCCAATTAGGGTTTTTAACAAATCTTGTGCATCCAATAATTGATTTTGTGTCATTGGTTGAACATTTAGGTCATTTTCGTCCTCCCAAGGCTTATTCTCGTCCAATTAGGGTTTTTAACTAATCTTGTGCATCCATTAAGTGATCTTGTGTCATTTTTGGAACATTTAGGTCATTTTCGTCCTCCCAAGGCTTATTCTCGTCCAATTAGGGTTTTTAACCAATCTTGTGCATCCAATAAGTACATTTGTGTCATTGGTTGAACATTTAGATCATTTTCGTCCTCCCAAGGCTTATTCTCGTCCAATTAGGGTTTTTAACCAATCTTGTGCATCCAATAAGTGATTTTGTGTCATTGGTTGAACATTTAGGTCATTTTCGTCCTCCCAAGGCTTATTCTCGTCCAATTAGGGTTTTTAACCAATCTTGTGCATCCAATAAGTGATTTTGTGTCATCGTTTGAACATTTAGGTCATTTTCGTCCTCCCAAGGCTTATTCTCGTCCAATTAGGGTTTTTAACTAATCTTGTGCATCCATTAAGTGATCTTGTGTCATTTTTGGAACATTTAGGTTATTTTCGTCCTCCCAAGGCTTATTCTCGTCCAATTAGGGTTTTTAACCAATCTTGTGCATCCAATAAGTACATTTGTGTCATTGGTTGAACATTTAGATCATTTTCGTCCTCCCAAGGCTTATTCTCGTCCAATTAGGGTTTTTAACCAATCTTGTGCATCCAATAAGTGATTTTGTGTCATTGGTTGAACATTTAGGTCATTTTCGTCCTCCCAAGGCTTATTCTCGTCCAATTAGGGTTTTTAACCAATCTTGTGCATCCAATACGTGATTTTGTGTCATTGGTTGAACATTAAGGTCATTTTCGTCCTCCCAAGGCTTATTCTCGTCCAATTAGGGTTTTTAACCAACCTTGTGCATCCAATAAGTGATTTTGTGTCATTGGTTGAACATTTAGGTCATTTTCGTCCTCCCAAGGCTTATTCTCGTCCAATTAGGGTTTTTAACCAATCTTGTGCATCCAATAAGTGATTTTGTGTCATTGGTTGAACATTTAGGTCATTTTCGTCCTCCCAAGGCTTATTCTTGTCCAATTAGGGTTTTTAACCAATCTTGTGCATCCAATAAGAACATTTGTATCATTGGTTGAACATTTAGGTCATTTTCGTCCTCCCAAGGCTTATTCTCGTCCAATTAGGGTTTTTAACCAATCTTGTGCATCCAATAAGTGCATTTGTGTCATTGGTTGAACATTTAGGTCATTTTCGTCTTCCCAAGGCTTATTCTCGTCCAATTAGGGTTTTTAACCAATCTTGTGCATCCAATAAGTACATTTGTGTCATTGGTTGAACATTTAGGTCATTTTCGTCCTCCCAAGGCTTATTCTCGTCCAATTAGGGTTTTTAACCAATCTTGTGCATCCAATAAGTACATTTGTGTCATTGGTTGAACATTTAGGTCATTTTCGTCCTCCCAAGGCTTATTCTCGTCCAATTAGGGTTTTGAACCAATCTTGTGCATCCAATAAAAGATTTTGTGTCATTGGTTGAACATTTAGGTCCTTTTCGTCCTCCTAAGGCTTATTCTCGTCCAATTAGGGTTTTTAACCAATCTTGTGCATCCAATAAGTGATTTTGTGTCATTGGTTGAACATTTAGGTCATTTTCGTCTTCCCAAGGCTTATTCTCGTCCAATTAGGGTTTTTAACCAATCTTGTGCATCCAATAAGTACATTTGTGTCATTGGTTGAACATTTAGGTCATTTTCGTCCTCCCAAGGCTTATTCTCGACCAATTAGGGTTTTTAACCAATCTTGTGCATCCCATAAGTACATGTGTGTCATTGGTTGAACATTTAGGTCATTTTCGTCCTCCCAAGGCTTATTCTCGTCCAATTAGGGTTTTTAACCAATCTTGTGCATCCAATAAGTACATTTGTGTCATTGGTTGAACATTTAGGTCATTTTCGTCCTCCCAAGGCTTATTCTCCTCCAATTAGGGGTTTTAACCAATCTTGTGCATCCAATAAGCGAATTTGTGTCATTGGTTGAACATTTAGGTCATTTTCGTCCTCCCAAGGCTTATTCTCGTCCAATTAGGGTTTTTAACCAATCTTGTGCATCCAATAAGTACATTTGTGTCATTGGTTGAACATTTAGGTCATTTTCGTCCTCCCAAGGCTTATTCTCGTCCAATTAGGGTTTTTCAGCAGTCTTGTGCATCCAATAAGTACATTTGTGTCATTGGTTGAACATTTAGGTCATTTTCGTCCTCCCAAGGCTTATTCTCGTCCAATTAGGGTTTTTAACCAATCTTGTGCATCCAATAAGTGATTTTGTGTCATTGGTTGAACATTTAGGTCATTTTCGTCCTCCCAAGGCTTATTCTCGTCTAATTAGGGTTTTTAACCAATCTTGTGCATCCAATAAGTACATTTGTGTCATTGGTTGAACATTTAGGTCATTTTCATCCTCCCAAGGCTTATTCTCGTCCAATTAGGGTTTTTAACCAATCTTGTCCATCCAATAAGTGATTTTGTGTCATTGGTTGAACATTTAGGTCATTTTCGTCCTCCCAAGGCTTATTCTCGTCCAATTAGGGTTTTTAACCAATCTTGTGCATCCAATAAGTACATTTGTGTCATTGGTTGAATATTTTGGTCATTTTCGTCCTCCCAAGGCTTATTCTCGTCCAATTAGGGTTTTTAACCAATCTTGTGCATCCAATAAGTACATTTGTGTCATTGGTTGAACATTTAGGTCATTTTCGTCCTCCCAAGGCTTATTCTCGTCCAATTAGGGTTTTTAACCAATCTTGTGCATCCAATAAGTACATTTGTGTCATTGGTTGAACATTTAGGTCATTTTTGTCCTCCCAAGGCTTATTCACGTCCAATTAGGGTTTTTAACCAATCTTTTGCATCCAATAAGTGATTTTGTGTCATTGGTTGAACATTTAGGTCATTTTCGTCCTCCCAAGGCTTATTCTCGTCCAATTAGGGTTTTTAACCAATCTTGTGCATCCAATAAGTACATTTGTGTCATTGGTTGAACATTTAAGTCATTTTCGTCCTCCCAAGGATTATTCTCGTCCAATTAGGGTTTTTAACCAATCTTGTGCATCCAATAAGTGATTTTGTGTCATTGGTTGAAAATTTAGGTCATGTTCGTCCTCCTTAGGCTTATTCTCGTCCAATTAGGGTTTTTAACCAATCTTGTGCATCCAATAAGTGATTTTGTGTCATTGGTTGAACATTTAGGTCATTTTCGTCCTCCCAAGGCTTATTCTTGTCCAATTAGGGTTTTTAACCAATCTTGTGCATCCAATAATTGATTTTGTGTCATTGGTTGAACATTTAGGTCATTTTCGTCCTCCCAAGGCTTATTCTCGTCCAATTAGGGTTTTTAACCAATCTTGTGCATCCAATAAGTACATTTGTGTCATTGGTTGAACATTAAGGTCATTTTCGTCCTCCCAAGGCTTATTCTCGGCCAATTAGGGTTTTTAACCAATCTTGTGCATCCAATAAGTACATTTGTGTCATTAGTTGAACATTTAGGTCATTTTCGTCCTCCCAAGGCTTATTCTCGTCCAATTAGGGTTTTTAACCAATCTTGTGCATCCAATAAGTGATTTTGTGTCATTGGTTGAACATTAAGGTCATTTTCGTCCTCTCTAGGCTTATTCTCGTCCAATTAGGATTTTGAACCAATCTTGTGAATCCAATAAGTGATTTTGTGTCATTGTATGAACATTTAGGTAATTTTCGTCCTCCCAAGGCTTATTCTAATCCAATTAGGGTTTTTAACCAATCTTGTGCATCCAATAAGTTATTTTGTGTCATTGGTTGAACATTTATGTCATTTTCGTCCTCCCAAGGCTTATTCTCATCCAATTAGGGTTTTTAACCAATCTTGTGCATCCAATAAGTACATTTGTGTCACTGGTTGAACACTTAGGTCATTTTCGTCCTCCCAAGGCTTATTCTCGTCCAATTAGGGTTTTTAAACAATCTTGTGCATCAAATAAGTACATTTGTGTCATTGGTTGAACATTTAGGTCATTTTCGTCCTCCCTATGCTTATTCTCGTCCAATTAGGGTTTTTAACCAATCTTGTGCATCCAATAAGTGATTTTGTGTCATTGGTTGAACATTTAGGTCATTTTCTTCCTCCCATGGCTTATTCTCATCCAATTAGGGTTTTTAAACAATCTTGTGCATCCAATAAGTACATTTATGTCACTGGTTGAACACTTAGGTCATTTTCGTCCTCCCAAGGCTTATTCTCGTCCAATTAGGGTTTTTAAACAATCTTGTGCATCCAATAAGTACATTTGTGTCATTGGTTGAACATTAAGGTCATTTTCGTCCTCCCAAGGCTTATTCTCGGCCAATTAGGGTTTTTAACCAATCTTGTGCATCCAATAAGTACATTTGTGTCATTAGTTGAACATTTAGGTCATTTTCGTCCTCCCAAGGCTTATTCTCGTCCAATTAGGGTTTTTAACCAATCTTGTGCATCCAATAAGTGATTTTGTGTCATTGGTTGAACATTAAGGTCATTTTCGTCCTCTCTAGGCTTATTCTCGTCCAATTAGGATTTTGAACCAATCTTGTGCATCCAATAAGTGATTTTGTGTCATTGTTTGCACATTTAGGTCATTTTCGTCCTCCCAAGGCTTATTCTAATCCAATTAGGGTTTTTAACCAATCTTGTGCATCCAATAAGTTATTTTGTGTCATTGGTTGAACATTTAGGTCATTTTCGTCCTCCCAAGGCTTATTCTCGGCCAATTAGGGTTTTTAACCAATCTTGTGCATCCAATAAGTGATTTTGTGTCATTGGTTGAACATTAAGGTCATTTTCGTCCTCTCTAGGCTTATTCTTGTCCAATTAGGATTTTGAACCAATCTTGTGCATCCAATAAGTGATTTTGTGTCATTGTTTGAACATTTAGGTCATTTTCTTCCTCCCAAGGCTTATTCTCGTCCAATTAGGGTTTTTAACCATTCTTGTGCATCCAATAAGTGATTTGTGTCATTGGTTGAACATTTATGTCATTTTCGTCCTCCCAAGGCTTATTCTCGTCCAATTAGGGTTTTTAACCAATCTTGTGCATCCAATAAGTGAATTTGTGTCACTGGTTGAACACTTAGGTCATTTTCGTCCTCCCAAGGCTTATTCTCGTCCAATTAGGGTTTTTAAACAATCTTGTGCATCCAATAAATACATTTGTGTCATTGGTTGAACATTAAGGTCATTTTCGTCCTCCCAAGGCTTATTCTCGGCCAATTAGGGTTTTTAACCAATCTTGTGCATCCAATAAGTACATTTGTGTCATTAGTTGAACATTTAGGTCATTTTCGTCCTCCCAAGGCTTATTCTCGTCCAATTAGGGTTTTTAACCAATCTTGTGCATCCAATAAGTGATTTTGTGTCATTGGTTGAACATTAAGGTCATTTTCGTCCTCTCTAGGCTTATTCTCGTCCAATTAGGATTTTGAACCAATCTTGTGCATCCAATAAGTGATTTTGTGTCATTGTTTGCACATTTAGGTCATTTTCGTCCTCCCAAGGCTTATTCTAATTCAATTAGGGTTTTTAACCAATCTTGTGCATCCAATAACTTATTTTGTGTCATTGGTTGAACATTTAGGTCTTTTTCGTCCTCCCAAGGCTTATTCTCGGCCAATTTGGGTTTTTAACCAATCTTGTGCATCCAATAAGTGATTTTGTGTCATTGGTTGAACATTAAGGTCATTTTCGTCCTCTCTAGGCTTATTCTCGTCCAATTAGGATTTTGAACCAATCTTGTGCATCCAATAAGTGATTTTGTGTCATTGTTTGAACATTTAGGTCATTTTCTTCCTCCCAAGGCTTATTCTCGTCCAATTAGGGTTTTTAACCAATCTGGTGCATCCAATAAGTGATTTTGTGTCATTGGTTGAACATTAAGGTCATTTTCTTCCTCCCAAGGCTTATTCTCGTCCAATTAGGATTTTGAACCAATCTTGTGAATCCAATAAGTGATTTTGTGTCATTGTTTGAACATTTAGGTCATTTTCGTCCTCCCAAAGCTTATTCTAATCCAATTAGGGTTTTTAACCAATCTTGTGCATCCAATAAGTTATTTTGTCTCATTGGTTTAACATTTATGTCATTTTTGTCCTCCCAAGGCTTATTCTCATCCAATTAGGGTTTTTAACCAATCTTGTGCATCCAATAAGTACATTTGTGTCACTGGTTGAACACTTTGGTCATTTTCGTCCTCCCAAGGCTTATTCTCGTCCAATTAGGGTTTTTAAACAATCTTGTGCATCAAATAAGTACATTTGTGTCATTGGTTGAACATTTAGGTCATTTTGGTCCTCCCTAGGCTTATTCTCGTCCAATTAGGGTTTTTAACCAATCTTGTGCATCCAATAAATGATTTTGTGTCATTGGTTGAACATTTAGGTCATTTTCTTCCTCCCAAGGCTTATTCTCGTCCAATTAGGGTTTTTAACCAATCTTGTGCATCCAATAAGTACATTTGTGTCATTGGTTGAACAATTAGGTCATTTTCGTCCTCCTAAGGCTTATTCTCGGCCAATTAGGGTTTTTAACCAATCTTGTGCATCCAATAAGTACATTTGTGTCATTGGTTGAACATTTAGGTCATTTTCGTCCTCCCAAGGCTTATTCTCGTCCAATTAGGGTTTTTAACCAATCTTGTTCATCCAACAAGTGATTTAATGTCATTGGTTGAACATTAAGGTCATTTTCGTCCTCCCTAGGCTTATTCTCGTCCAATTAGGATTTTGAACCAATCTTGTGCATCCAATAAGTGATTTTGTGTCATTGTTTGAACATTTAGGCCATTTTCGTCCTCCCAAGGCTTATTCTCGTCCAATTAGGGTTTCTAACCAATCTTGGGCATCCAATAAGTACATTTGTGTCATTGGTTGAACATTTAGGTCATTTTCGTCCTCCCAAGGCTTATTCTCGTCCAATTAGGGTTTTTAACCAATCTTTTGCATCCAATAAGTACATTTGTGTCATTGTTTGAACATTTAGGTCATTTCTGTCCTCCCAAGGCTTATTCTCGTCCAATTAGGGTTTTTAACCAATCTTGTGGGTACAATAAGTGATTTTGTGTCATTGGTTGAACATTTAGGTCATTTTCTTCCTCCCAAGGCTTATTCTTGTCCAATTAGGGTTTTTAACCAATCTTGTGCATCCAATAAGTGATTTTGTGTCATTGTTTGAACATTTAGGTCATTTTCGTCCTCCCAAGGCTTATTCTCGTCCAATTAGGGTTTTTAACCAATCTTGTTCATCCAATAAGTGATTTTGTGTCATTGGTTGAACATTTAGGTCATTTTCGTCCTCCCAAGGCTTATTCTCGTCCAATTAGGGTTTTTAACCAATCTTGTGCATCCAATAAGTGATTTTGTGTCGTTGGTTGAACATTTAGGTCATTTTCGTCCTCCCAAGGCTTATTCTCGTCCAATTAGGGTTTTTAACCAATCTTATGCATCCAATAAGTTATTTTGTGTCATTGGTTTAACATTTAGGTCATTTTCGTCCTCCCAAGGCTTATTCTCGTCCAATTAGGGTTTTTAACCAATCTTGTGCATCCAATAAGTACATTTGTGTCATTGGTTGAACATTTAGGTCATTTTCGTCCTCCCAAGGCTTATTCTCGTCCAATTAGGGTTTTTAACCAATCTTGTGCATCCAATAAGTACATTTGTGTCATTGGTTGGACATTTAGGTCATTTTCGTCCTCCCAAGGCTTTTTCTCGTCCAATTAGGGTTTTTAACCAATCTTGTGCATCCAATAAGTACATTTTTGTCATTGGTTGAACATTTAGGTCATTTTCGTCCTCCCAAGGCTTACTCTCGTCCAATTAGGGTTTTTAACCAATCTTGTGCATCCAATAATTACATTTGTGTCATTGGTTGAACATTTAGGTCATTTTCGTCCTCCCAAGGCTTATTCTCGTCCAATTAGGGTTTTTAACCAATCTTGTGCATCCAATAAGTACATTTGTGTCATTGGTTGAACATTTAGGTCATTTTCGTCCTCCCAAGGCTTATTCTCGTCCAATTAGGGTTTTTAACCAATCTTGTGCATCCAATAAGTACATTTGTGTCATTGGTTGAACATTTAGGTCATTTTCGTCCTCCCAAGGCTTATTCTCGTCCAATTAGGGTTTTTAACCAATCTTGTGCATCCAATACATTTGTGTCATTAGTTGAACATTTAGGTCATTTTCGTCCTCCCTAGGCTTATTCTCGATTAATTGGGGTTTTTAACCAATCTTGTGCATCCAATAAGTGATTTTGTGTCATTGGTTGAACATTTAGGTCAATTTCGTCATCCCTATGCTTATTCTCGTCCAATTAGGGTTTTTAACCAATCTTGTGCATCCAATAAGTACATTTGTGTCATTGGTTGAACATTTAGGTCATTTTCGTCCTCCCAAGGCTTATTCTCGTCCAATTAGGGTTTTTAGCCAATCTAGTGCATCCAATAAGTAGATTTTGTGTCATTGGTTGAACATTTAGGTTATTTTCGTCCTCCCATGGCTTATTGTCGTCCAATTAGGGTTTTTAACCAATCTTGTGCATCCAATAAGTACATTTGTGTCATTGGTTGAACATTTAGGTCATTTTCGTCCTCCCAAGGCTTATTCTCGTCCAATTAGGGTTTTTAACCAATCTTGTGCATCCAATAAGTACATTTGTGTCATTGGTTGAACATTTAGGTCATTTTCGTCCTCCCAAGGCTTATTCTCGTCCAATTAGGGTTTTTAACCAATCTTGTGCATCCAATAAGTACATTTGTGTCCTTGGTTGAACATTTAGGTCATTTTCGTCCTCCGAAGGCTTATTCTCGTCCAATTACGGTTTTTAACCAATCTTGTGCATCCAATAAGTACATTTGTGTCATTGGTTGAACATTTAGGTCATTTTCGTCCTCCCAAGGCTTATTTTCGTCCAATTAGAGTTTTTAACCAATCTTGTGCATCCAATAAGTACATTTGTGTCATTGGTTGAACATTTAGGACATTTTCGTCCTCCCAAGGTTTATAATCGTCCAGTTAGGGTTTTTAACCAATCTTGTGCATCCAATAAGTACATTTGTGTCATTGGTTGAACATTTAGGTCATTTTCGTCCTCCCAAGGCTTATTCTCGTCCAATTAGGGTTTTTAACCAATCTTGTGCATCCAATAAGTACATTTGTGTCATTGGTTGAACATTTAGGTCATTTTCGTCCTCCCAAGGCTTATTCTCGTCCAATTAGGGTTTTTAACCAATCTTGTGAATCCAATAAGTGATTTTCTGTCATTGGTTGAACATTTAGGTCATTTTCGTCCTCCCAAGGCTTATTCTCGTCCAATTAGGGTTTTTAACCAATCTTGTGCATCCAATAAGTACATTTGTGTCATTGGTTGAACATTTAGGTCATTTTCGTCCTCCCAAGGCTTATTCTCGTCCAATTAGGGTTTTTAACCAATCTTTTGCATCCAATAAGTACATTTGTGCCATTGGTTGAACATTTAGGTCATTATCGTCCTCCCTAGGCTTATTCTCGTCCAATTAGGGTTTTTAACCAATCTTGTGCATCCAATAAGTGATTTTGTTTCATTGGTTGAACATTTAGGTCATTTTCGTCCTCCCAAGGCTTATTCTCGTCCAATTAGGGTTTTTAACCAATTTTGTGCATCCAATAAGTGATTTTGTTTCATTGGTTGAACATTTAGGTCATTTTCGTCCTCCCAAGGCTTATTCTCGTCCAATTAGGGATTTTAACCAAACTTGTGCATCCAATAAGTACATTTGTGTCATTGGTTGAACATTTAGGTCATTTTCGTCCTCCCAAGGCTTATTCTCGTCCAATTAGGGTTTTTAACCAATTTTGTGCATCCAATAAGTGATTTTGTGTCATTGGTTGAACATTTAGGTCATTTTCGTCCTACCTAGGCTTATTCTCGTCCAATTAGGGTTTTTAACCAATCTTGTGCATCCAATAAGTGATTTTGTTCCATTGGTTGAACATTTAGGTCATTTTCGTCCTCCCAAGGCTTATTCTCGTCCAATTAGGGTTTTTAACCAATCTTGTGCATCCAATAAGTGATTTTGTGCCATTGGTTGAACATTTAGGTCATTTTCGTCCTCCCAAGGCTTATTCTCGTCCAATTAGGGTTTTTAACCAACCTTGTGCATCCAATAAGTACGTTTGTGTCATTGGTTGAACATTTAGGTCATTTTCGACCTCCCAAGGGTTATTCTCGTCCAATTAGGGTTTTTAACCAATCTTGTGCATCCAATAAGTACATTTGTGTCATTGGTTGAACATTTAGGTCATTTTCGTCCTCCCAAGGCTTATTCTCGTCCAATTAGGGTTTTTAACCAATCTTGTGCATCCAATTAGTAATTTTGTGTCATTGGTTGAACTTTTAGGTCATTTTCGATTTCCCAAGGCTTATTCTCGTCCAATTATGGTTTTTAACCAATCTTGTGCATCCAATAAGTACATTTGGGTCATTGGTAGAACATTTAGGTCATTTTCGTCCTCCCAAGGCTTATTCTCGTACAATTAGGGTTTTTAACCAATCTTGTGCATCCAATAATTACATTTGTGTCATTGGTTGAACATTTAGGTCATTTTCGTCCTCCCAAGGCTTATTCTCGTCCAATTAGGGTTTTTAACCAATCTTGTGCATCCAATAAGTACATTTGTGTCATTGGTTGAACATTTAGGTCATTTTCGTTCTCCCAAGGCTTATTCTCGTCCAATTAGGGTTTTTAACCAATCTTGTGCATCCAATAAGTGATTTTGTGTAATTGTTTGAACATTTAGGTCATTTTCGTCCTTCCAAGCCTTATTCTCGTCCAACTAGGGTTTTTAATCAATCTGGTGCATCTAATAAGTACATTTGTGTCATTGGTTGAATATTTAGGTCATTTTAGTCCTCCCAAGGCCTATTCTCGTCCAATTAGGGTTTTTAACCAATCTTGTGCATCCAATAAGTACATTTGTGTCATTGGTTGAAAATTTAGGTCATTTTCGTCCTCCCAAGGCTTATTCTCGTCCAATTAGGGTTTTTAACCAATCTTGTGCATCCAATAAGTACATTTGTGTCATTGGTTGAACATTTAGGTCATTTTCGTCCTCCCAAGGCTTATTCTCGTCCAATAAGGTTTTTTAACCAATCTTGTGCATCCAATAAGTACATTTGTGTCAGTGGTTGAACATTTATGTCATTTTCGTCCTCCCTAGGCTTACTCTCGTCCAATAAGGGTTTTTAGCCAATCTTGTGCATCCAATAAGTGATTTTGTGCCATTGGTTGAACATTTAGGTCATTTTCGTCCTCCCAAGGCTTATTCTCGTCCAATTAGGGTTTTTAACCAATCTTGTGCATCCAATAAGTACATTTGTGTCATTGGTTGAACATTTAGGTCATTTTCGTCCTCCCAAGGCTTATTCTCGTCCAATTAGGATTTTTAAACAATCTTGTGCATCCAATAAGTGATTTTGTTCCATTGGTTGAACATTTAGGTCATTTTCGTCCTCCCTAGGCTTATTCTCGTCCAATTAGGGTTTTTTAACAATCTTGTGCATCCAATAAGTGATTTTGTGCCATTGGTTGAACATTTAGGTCATTTTCATCCTGCCAAGGCTTATTCTTGTCCAATTAGGGTTTTTAACCAATCTTGTGCATCCAATAAGTACATTTGTGTCATTGATTGAACATTTATGTCATTTTCGTCCTCCCTAAGCTTATTCTCGTCCAATTAGGGTTTTTAACCAATCTTGTGCATCCAATAAGTGATTTTGTGTCATTGGTTGAACATTTAGGTCATTTTCGTCCTCCCAAGGCTTATTCTCGTCCAATTAGGGTTTTTAACCAATCTTGTGCATCCAATAAGTACATTTGTGTCATTGGTTGAACATTTAGGTCATTTTCGTCCTCCAAAGGCTTATTCTCGTCCAATTAGGGTTTTTAACCAATCTTGTGCATGCAATAAGTACATTTGTGTCATTGGTTGAACATTTAGGTCATTTTCGTCCTCCCAAGGCTTATTCTCGTCCAATTAGAGTTTGTAACCAATATTGTGCATCCAATAAGTGATTTTGTGTCGTTGGTTGAACATTTAGGTCATTTTTGTCCTCCCAATGCTTATTCTCGTCCAATTAGGGTTTTTAACCAATCTTGTGCATCCAATAAGTGATTTTGTGTCATTGGTTGAACATTTAGGTCATTTTCGTCCTCCCAAGGCTTATTCTCGTCCAATTAGGGGTTTTAACCAATCTTGTGCATCCAATAAGTGATTGTGTGTCATTGGTTGAACATTTAGGTCATTTTCGTCCTCCCAAGGCTTATTCTCGTCCAATTAGGGTTTTTAACCAATCTTGTGCATCCAATAAGTACATTTGTGTCATTGGTTGAACATTTAGGTCATTTTTGTCCTCCCTAGGCTTATTCTCATCCAATTAGGGTTTTTAACCAATCTTGTGCATCCAATCAGTACATTTGTGTCATTGTTTGAACATTTAGGTCATTTTCGTCCTCCCAAGGCTTATTCTCGTCCAATTAGGGTTTTTAACCAATCTTGTGCATCCAATAAGTACATTTGTGTCATTGGTTGAACATTTAGGTCATTTTGTCCTCCCAAGGCTTATTCTCGTCCAATTACGGTTTTTAACCAATCTTGTGCATCCAATAAGTACATTTGTGACAGTTGTTGATAATTTAGGTCATTTTCGTCCTCCCTAGGCTTATTCTCGTCCAATTAGGGTTTTTAACCAATCTTGTGCATCCAATAAGTGATTTTGTGTCATTGCTTGAACATTTAGGTCATTTTCGTCCTCCCATGGCTTATTCTCGTCCAATTAGGGTTTTTAACCAATCTTGTGCATCCAATAAGTACATTTGTGTCATTGGTTGAACATTTAGGTCATTTTCGTCCTCCTTAGGCTTATTCTCGTCCAATTAGGGTTTTTAACCAATCTTGTGCATCCAATAAGTGATTTTGTGTCATTTGTTGAACATTTAGGTCATTTTCGTCCTCCCAAGGCTTATTCTCGTCCAATTAGGGTTTTTAACCAATCTTGTGCATCCAATAAGTACATTTGTGTCATTGGTTGAACATTTAGGTCATTTTCGTCCTCCCAAGGCTTATTCTCGTCCAATTAGGGTTTTTAAGAAATCTTGTGCATCCAATAAGTGATTTTGTTTCATTGGTTGAACATTTAGGTCATTTTCGTCCTCCCTAGGCTTATTCTCGTCCAATTAGGGTTTTTAACCAATCTTGTGCATCCAATAAGTGATTTTGTGTCATTGATTGAACATTTAGGTCATTTTCGTTCTCCCAAGGCTTATTCTCGTCCAATTAGGGTTTTTAACCAATCTTGGGCATCCAATAAGTACATTGGTGTCATTGGTTGAACATTTAGGTCATTTTCGTCCTCCCAAGGCTTATTCTCGTCCAATTAGGGTTTTTAACCAATCTTGTGCATCCAATAAGTACATTTGTGTCATTGGTTGAACATTTAGGTCATTTTCATCCTCCCAAGGCTTATTCTCGTCGAATTAGGGTTTTTAACCAATCTTGTGCATCCAATAAGTACATTTGTGTCATTGGTTGAACATTTAGGTCATTTTCGTCCTCCCAAGGCTTATTCTCGTCCAATTAGGGTTTTTAACAAATCTTGTGCATCCAATAAGTGATTTTGTGCCATTGGTTGAACATTTAGGTCATTTTCTTCCTCCCAAGGCTTATTCTCGTCCAATTAGGGTTGTTAACCAATTTTGTGCATCCAATAAGTACATTTGTGTCATTGGTTTAACATTTAGGTCATTTTCATCCTCCCAAGGCTTATTCTCGTCGAATTAGGGTTTTTAACCAATCTTGTGCATCCAATAAGTACATTTGTGTCATTGGTTGAACATTTAGGTCATTTTCGTCCTCCCAAGGCTTATTCTCGTCCAATTAGGGTTTTTAACCAATCTTGTGCATCCAATAAGTACATTTGTGTCATTGGTTGAACATTTAGGTCATTTTCGTCCTCCCTAGGCTTATTCTCGTCCAATTAGGGTTTTTAACCAATCTTGTGCATCCAATAAGTGATTATGTGTCATTGGTTGAAAATTTAGATCATTTTCGTCCTCCCTAGGCTTGTTCTCGTCCAATTAGGGTTTTAAACCAATCTTGTGCATCCAATAAGTGATTTTGTGTCATTGGTTGAACATTTAGGTCATTTTCGTCCTCCCAAGGCTTATTCTCGTCCAATTAGGGTTTTTAACCAATCTTGTGCATCTAATAAGTGATTTTGTGTGATTGGTTGAACATTTAGGTCATTTTCATCCTCCCTAGGCTTATTCTCGTCCAATTAGGGTTTTTAACCAATCTTGTGCATCAAATAAGTGATTTTGTGTCATTGGTTGAACATTTAGGTCATTTTCGTCCTCCCAAGGCTTATTCTCGTCCAATTAGGGTTTTTAACCAATCTTGGGCATCCAATAAGTACATTTGTGTCATTGGTTGAACATTTAGGTCATTTTCGTCCTCCCGAGGCTTATTCTCGTCCAATTAGGGTTTTTAACCAATCTTGTGCATCCAATAAGTGATTTGGTGTCATTGGTTGAACATTTAGGTCATTTTCGTCCTCCCTAGGCTAATTCTCGTCCAATTAGGGTTTTTAACCAATCTTGTGCATCCAATAAGTGATTTTGTGTCATTGGTTGAACATTTAGGTCATTTTCGTCCTCCCAAGGCTTATTCTCATCCAATTAGGGTTTTTAACCAATCTTGTGCATCCATTAAGTGATTTTGTGTCATTGGTTGAACATTTAGGTCATTTTCGTCCTCCCTAGGCTCATTCTCGTCCAATTAGGGTTTTTAACCAATCTTGTGCATCCAATAAGTACATTTGTGTCATTGGTTGAACATTTAGGTCATTTTCGTCCTCCCAATGCTTATTCTCGTCCAATTAGGGTTTTTAACCAATCTTGTGCATCCAATAAGTGATTTTGTGTCATTGGTTGAACATTTAGGTCATTTTCATCCTCCCAAGGCTTATTCTCGTCCAATTAGGGTTTTAACCTATCTTGTGCATCCAATAAGTACATTTGTGTCATTGGTTGAAGATTTAGGTCATTTTTGTCCTCCCAATGCTTATTCTCGTCCAATTAGGGTTTTTAACAAATCTTGTGCATCCAATAAGTGATTTTGTGTAATTAGTTGAACATTTAGATCATTTTCGTCCTCCCTAGGCTTATTCTCGTCCAATTAGGGGTTTTAACCAATAGTGTGCATCCAATAAGTACATTTGTGTCATTGGTTGAACATTTAGGTCATTTTCGTCCTCCCAAGGCTTATTCTCGTCCAATTAGGGTTTTTAACCAATCTTGTGCATCCAATAAGTACATTTGTGTCATTGGTTGAACATTTAGGTCATTTTCGTCCTCCCAATGCTTATTCTCGTCCAATTAGGGTTTTTAACCAATCTTGTGCATCCAATAAGTGATTTTGTGTCATTGGTTGAACATTTAGGTTATTTTCGTCTTCCCAAGGCTTATTCTCGTCCAATTAGGGTTTTTAACCAATCTTGTGCATCCAATAAGTACATTTGTGTCATTGGTTGAACATTTAGGTCATTTTCGTCCTCCCAAGGCTTATTCTCGTCCAATTAGGGTTTTTAACCAATCTTGTGCATCCAATAAGTGATTTTGTGTCATTGGTTGAACATTTAGGTCATTTTCGTCCTCCCAAGGCTTATTCTCGTCCAATTAGGGTTTTTAACCAATCTTGTGCATCCAATAAGTACTTTTGTGTCATTGGTTGAACTTTAGTTCATTTTCGTCCTCCCAAGGCTTATTCTCGTCCAATTAGGGTTTTTAACCAATCTTGTGCATCCAATAAGTGATTTTGTGTCATTGGTTGAACATTTAGGTCATTTTCGTCCTCCCTAGGCTTATTCTCATCCAACTAGGGTTTTTAACCAATCTTGTGCATCCAATAAGTACATTTGTGTCATTCGTTGATCATTTAGGTCATTTTCGTCCTCCCAAGGCTTATTCTCGTCCAATTAGGGTTTTTAACCAATCTTGTGCATCCAATAAGTACATTTGTGTCATTGGTTGAACATTTAGGTCATTTTCGTCCTCCCAAGGCTTATTCTCGTCCAATTAGGGTTTTTAACCAATCTTGTGCATCCAATAAGTGATTTTGTGTCATTGGTTGATGAGGAACTAGAATGCATAACAAAGGAAGGAAGCATAGAAGATATTCAAGGTCTTGGAACTCCAATGACAAGAGCAAGGTCAAAGAAGGCAAAGGAGGTTCTAAATAACTTGATAACCACTTTATTTGAAACAAGTACAACTCATGAAGACTTGAAGCCCAAGATAGTCAATTGCTTAATCCAAATTGAAGAAGCTAAGGAATGAAGGCTGATTCTATGTGTTATCAAATTTTAATATTAGTTTTAATTAAAGTAGTAGACTGAATTAGTAAGAAATTTGGGTCTAATTGAAAAAAAAACTTCAGTTGGGCCAAATTTAAATAACTTGTAAGGAGGTGCCACTATAAAAGGCAAACTCTTATCTTTTTTGGAGGGATTTTTTTGGAGACATTATTTTTGTGAGGCTTTTTGCTCTCTAGAGTTCTTGAAAGAATTCAATTTGAACTTATCAAGGGTCTTAATCCTTGTGGCGTTCTTTTTGGCTTATCAATCCCTAGATTGTGGCGCCATTCTGTTCTTGGTTCTTTTTGTTGAATAATAATAAGTTTGAGTTCCCTTTACATCAAACCCTAATACACATATTGTGCCAATTTTCGTGTTCAGTAACCTGTTACCATATCTCGAGTTCTACACACTTGTTTTCGGTGATTCAACATCCTAATTCGCGTTTCAGAACGTCATCTTTCACCTCGTTTTGGAATCGGCCGATTCTGACGTTCGTAGCTCCGGTTATCGCGTCCTCCAGCAATACGCGATTTTGGATGCAATCCGTAAGCTTCCAACCTAGAACGATCCTTATAGTTTTCAAGACAAACAAATTCATATCATTGGTTGACCATTTAGGTCATTTTCGTCCTCTCAAGGCTTATTCTCGTCCAATTAGGGTTTTTAACCAATCTTGTGCATCCAATAAGTACATTTGTGTCATTGGTTGAACATTTAGGTCATTTTCGTCCTCCCAAGGCTTATTCTCGTCCAATTAGGGTTTTTAACCAATCTTGTGCATCCAATAAGTGATTTTGTGTCATTGGTTGAACATTTAGGTCATTTTCGTCCTCCCAAGGCTTATTCTCATCCAATTAGGGTTTTTAACCAATCTTGTGAATCCAATAATTACATTTGTGTCACTGGTTGAACACTTAGGTCATTTTCTTCCTCCTAAGGCTTATTCTCGTCCAATTAGGGTTTTTAAACAATCTTGTGCATCCAATAAGTACATTTGTGTCAATGGTTGAACATTTAGGTCATTTTTGTCCTCCCAATGCTTATTCTTGGCCAATTAGGGTTTTTAACCAATCATGTGCATCCAATAAGTACATTTGTGTCATTGGTTGAACATTTAGGTCATTTTCGTCCTCCCAAGGCTTATTCTCGTCCAATTAGGGTTTTTAACTAATCTTGTGCATCCAATAAGTACATTTGTCTCATTGGTTGAACATTTAGGTCATTTTCGTACTCCCTAGGCTTATTCTCGTCCAATTACGGTTTTTAACCAATCTTGTGCATCCAATAAGTGATTTTGTGTCATTGGTTGAACATTAAGGTCATTTTCGTCCTCCCAAGGCTTATTCTCGTCCAATTAGGGTTTTTAACCAATCTTGTGCATCCAATAAGTACATTTGTGTCATTGGTTGAACATTTAGGTCATTTTGTCCTCCCAAGGCTTATTCTCGTCCAATTAGGGTTTTTAACCAATCTTGTGCATCCAATAAGTACATTTGTGTCAGTTGTTGAACATTTAGGTCATTTTCGTCCTCCCAAGGCTTATTCTCGTCCAATTAGGGTTTTTAACCAATCTTGTGCAACCAATAAGTACATTTGTGTCATTTGTTGAACATTTAGGTCATTTTTGTCCTCCTTAGGCTTATTCTTGTCCAATTATGGTTTTTAACCAATCTTGTGCATCCAATAAGTACATTTGTGTCATTGGTTGAACATTTAGGTCATTTTCGTCCTCCCTAGGCTTATTCTCGTCCAATTAGGGTTTTTAACCAATCTTGTGCATCCAATAAGTACATTTGTGTCAGTTGTTGAACATTTAGGTCATTTTCGTCCTCCCTAGGCTTATTCTCGTCCAATTAGGGTTTTTAACCAATCTTGTGCATCCAATAAGTGATTTTGTGTCATTGCTTGAACATTTAGGTCATTTTCGTCCTCCCAAGGCTTATTCTCGTCCAATTAGGGTTTTTAACCAATCTTGTGCATCGAATAAGTACATTTGTGTCATTTGTTGAACATTTAGGTCATTTTTGTCCTCCTTAGGCTTATTCTTGTCCAATTATGGTTTTTAACCAATCTTGTGCATCCAATAAGTACATTTGTGTCATTGGTTGAACATTTAGGTCATTTTCGTCCTCCCTAGGCTTATTCTCGTCCAATTAGGGTTTTTAACCAATCTTGTGCATCCAATAAGTGATTTTGTGTCATTGGTTGAACATTTAGGTCATTTTCGTCCTCCCAAGGCTTATTCTCGTCCAATTAGGGTTTTTAACCAATCTTGTGCATCCAATAAGTACATTTGTGTCATTGGTTGAACATTTAGGTCATTTTCGACCACCCAAGGCTTATTCTCGTCCAATTAGGGTTAGTTACCAATCTTGTGCATCCAACAAGTGATTTTGTGTCATTGGTTGAACATTTAGGTCATTTTCGTCCTCCCAAGACTTATTCTCGTCCAATTAGGGTTTTTAACCAATCTTGTGCATCCAATAAGTGCATTTGTGTCATTGGTTGAACATTTAGGTCATTTTCGTCCTCCCAAGGCTTATTCTCGTCCAATTAGGGTTTTTAACCAATCTTGTGCATCCAATAAGTACATTTGTGTCATTGGTTGAACATTTAAGTCATTTTCGTCCTCCCAAGGCTTATTCTCGTCCAATTAGGGTTTTTAACCAATCTTGTGCATCCAATAAGTACATTCGTGTCATTGGTTGAACATTTAGGTCATTTTCGTCCTCCCAAGGCTTATTCTCGTCCAATTAGGGTTTTTAACCAATCTTGTGCATCCAATAAGTACATTTGTGTCATTGGTTGAACATTTAGGTCATTTTCGTCCTCCCATGGCTTATTCTCGTCCAATTCGGGTTTTTAACCAATCTTGTGCATCCAATAAGTACATTTGTGTCATTGGTTGAACATTTAGGTCATTTTCGTCCTCCCAAGGCTTATTCTCGTCCAATTAGGGTTTTTAACCAATCTTGTGCATCCAATAAGTACATTTGTGTCATTGGTTGAACATTTAGGTCATTTTCGTCCTCCCAAGGCTTATTCTCGTCCAATTAAGATTTTTAACTATTCTTGTGCATCGAATAAGTACATTTGTGTCATTGGTTGAACATTTAGGTCATTTTCATTCTCCCAAGGCTTATTCTCCTCCAACTAGGGTTTTTAACCAATCTTGTGCATCCAATAAGTGATTTTGTGTCATTGGTTGAACATTTAGGACATTTTCGTCCTCCCAAGGCTTATTCTCGTCCAATTGGGGTTTTTAACCAATCTTGTGCATCCAATAAGTGATTTTGTGTCATTGGTTGAACATTTAGGTCATTTTCGTCCTCCCAAGGCTTATTCTCGTCCAATTAGGGTTTTTAACCAATCTTGTGCATCCAATAAGTACATTTGTGTCATTGGTTGAAGATTTAGGTCACTTTTTTCATCCTAAGGCTTATTCTCGTCCAATTAGGGTTTTTAACCAATCTTTTGCATCCAATAAATGATTTTGTGTCATTGGTTGAACATTTAGGTCATTTTCGTCCTCCCAAGGCTTATTCTCGTCCAATTAGGGTTTTTAACCAATCTTGTGCATCCAATAAGTACATTTGTGTCATTGGTTGAACATTTAGGTCATTTTGTCCTCCCAAGGCTTATTCTCGTCCAATTAGGGTTTTTAACCAATCTTGTGCATCCAATAAGTACATTTGTGTCAGTTGTTGAACATTTAGGTCATTTTTGTCCTCCCTAGGCTTATTCTCGTCCAATTAGGGTTT